>CM062220.1:4091204-4210026 GCA_031216235.1 Syzygium jambos
CAAAAAAAGGTTTAGGATTGAATTAGCACCAAAAAAAGGTGTAGGACAAAATTGATACAAATGCAAAAGTTTAGGACTTTTTTGACACTTTTCCCCGTGAGATTAAGATTGTTCAAAGGGCAATCAAATGGAAACCTTGAAGATCAAGTGGCTGTTGAAGCCAAGGATACGGGGGAAGATGTAGAGAAAGTAAAATTGAAGAACGCCTCGAGAATTGCCTTTGGCGCTAGTCCCTCGATTTTCGTCGGCTTCTCTTTGGCACATTTGCCGATCGAGTTTTCATCGACAGTTGCACCGTCGGAGTTTACTTTGATTTGGTCTTTCTTAAATTCCTTAATAGGAAGTAGTGCTTTCTGTGGTACGATTTGAAGGTAGGCCTGCCTCCTGTACAACGAGCTTGTTCGAAAGCGGGAAGTAAGAGATCACATTGAACGCGAGCGGTTTCATATTGGCTACAATCCTTTTCTGGTTGCTTTCTCAATCCGAGCACATCAAGTAGAGACTAACTATTTTATAGCTACGTGTCATTACTCCAATAGTGTGTTTGTTTTGGCGGATAATTAACGATAAAAATGCTTGTATCACTTACTAAAAGTAATCAAGAAATAATATTGTTACGTGGATGAAAATGTTTATGTATAAATTATTGTCTGTGATGTTATGATTTCATTTAAAATCATATCCTAACGATGTCTATGTCTTTTCGTTTGAATTATAACTAAGAAAGGTAGAGGCTAGAGCCGACCCTGCGATTATGAGGAAGGTATCGAAAAGGAGACCGATGACGTGAGTATGACCGCCCGGCCAGCCAAAAACCCAAAAGGCCCAAGCCCATTATGAATTCAAGGGTGATGTTGCTGAGCTCCCCCTATTGATTCCCTACACAATCTCATTTTTTCTTTATATAAAATTTCATATAAAAAGATGTTTTTCGTTTTTTCAAAACAACAGAAAAATCACCAACTAGATTTAAAGAATTTCACAGTGAATTTTTAATAACATTCTATAGTGTTTTCTGTGTCTAACTCGGAAGATCAAAGCGGATCTATTCCTTCTTGATTGCTTGCTTGGTCAAGCAAAGACCTAAACCAAAACTTTTGCTCTTCACTATTAAGCAAAACTAGATTAAGGCATCTCTAATTACTTTTCATTATGCTTTTTTCAATTTTAGGATCTTCATTCTTGTAGATAATACTATCTTTCAAATTTTAGTCATTCTTATTATTTTTATTTATATTGCATAGACACGATTGAGAGAAACCAATTTGTCATTACAATTTGCAAAAACCCTAATAAAGAAAGATCTCCAAGCACATCATTGATAGGAAAATTGTTCAAAAACTCTTAAAAGTTATTGCACTTTTGCCAATTCGATCATAAACTTTTCGATTTTGCCAATTGAGTCTATCCAGCCAATTTTAGCACGAAATCACTGATGTTGACGCCAATCGTCTTACGTGGCGCAGCCAATAATGACGTGAATAATTTTTAATAATATATATTTTTATTTTATTTTTATTTTTCTTTTCCTTCCTTTTTCCTCCTCTAGCTGGTTGTTGGAACTCGCCCTCGCTGGCCACCGACGAGGGCGAGCTTTGCCTGCCCTTAGCAAGGCTGACCTTGCCAAGCCATGGTGAGGCTTGACCTCGCCGCCAGGCATCGCCAATACTTGACGACCGGCTAGAGGAGGAAGAATGAAGAATAAAAAGAAAGAAAAGAAAAAGAAAAAGAAATAAGAACAATAAATTTAAAATTTATTAAAAATTATCAATGTCAATGCCGGTCGTCCTATGTGGCAAGGACGGCATCCATGTTAGTGATTTTTGGCCAAAATTGGCCGGATGAATTCAACTTACAAAAGATGAAAATGTTTAAGACTCAATTGACAAAATGAAAGATTTAATATTGAATTGGTAAAAATGCCATAAACAAAAATAAGAAGATGTCTATTATAGGCATATCAAATACCTTTTCTAAGAGATGACCTATGATACCGCATAATTCTTTTTTTAGCTTCAAGATGAGGGATATGTATAGAGTACATAATTTGACTAAGGACACCAACTGCATATGCAAGAGCAGGTTGCACAAAAAAGAACTAACATCTCATCTCATCTAATAAGGAATAGGAACCGAATCCGCTCTTCTATGTGCTAGATGTCTGCATTTTCGCTGCTAAAGGAAGCAGGGGAAGTACATGAAGCATCGAATGCAAAAGACGATCTTTTCATCAATAAGTGTATGACTTTCTGGACAATTTTCTCGGTCATCGATTCCTTAATGATTTGTCCGAGGAATTGCCTTCCATGCAATACAGTATGTAAGAATCAATGGAGGCCATAGCGTACGTCGTCAAACTAGTCATGCTCATGGACAGATCAACCTTAATTTAAGGTCCTTAAAAAGGGGGATTCTTATAGATAATCTGTATTTATTCATCGATTAAGAAAACAAGTATCGACAAAGATGGTGGAGCCCAGGGACCATTGAGGTGGTTCGGAGGCTCTTTTCAGTTTTCAGCATCACAAGCAAATACAAAAGATAACATCATGGGATTCTGTTCTTGTGTATGTTTATGATCTTGTTCATGGGGTTGATCTAGTCGCAGGGGCGAAATTTTTTCCTGGTTTGTCATATCAAAAGCATGAATTAAGAATTCATGGAGAAATAAGACTAGCTAATAAGAATAATTAAGGCTAATGATAAAAAAAAGACTAATCTTAGTTACACGGACCGCATCAATCTTATATATGTGTAGGGTGCATAGTCTGTCTAGCCAATTGATGGTTAATCACTTGAAAAGTTTATTTTAAATTTTCTTATGCAATACTTTAATTAGTCACCAAAATAGGATTAAAGGTTATTAAACAGTAAAATGACTAAAAATTCACAAATTGAAGGACCTTTCCTTAATGGCAAATAAAATTCTTAAATTATAGGGTCTTTTTTTATAATTGCTTCTTTTCTCATATTTTGATATTTTCCAATGTTGAATGGACCCGTTCGAAAATAATTAGATGATAACAAAATTATCATGGGCACTTCTTAATCTTATTCAACAATTTATAAAGAAAATATTATTTATCTATTCATTTGCTTATGATTTCAAACAACGCACTCAACTCAAGGCGAAATTTCCGTACACTAATTAAGGAAGTGGAAGAAAGATAAACTAAATGATCACGAGCGGCATACCCACCAAAGCTATCATTTTTTTTTCAGAAGAAAAGGAAAATAAAAAAGGAGAATTATATGAGCTGACTAATTAAGACTTAACATCACAGTTTAGATCAATCAAACACTAATCAATACTGATTAAGGTGTGGGATCAGACGTCACAATCAAGAGCATTGAAAAATCATGGAGAAGGCAGAGGCAACAAACTTGCATACGCGAAGGAACCAAATATTGAATCACGGGGATTCGGGGTTAGGAGTCAAGGGTCAACCTTGTGGACGGTCCAAAAAAATATTAAATTAGAGGTTAACCAAAGTTTTTTTATGATTAATTAGAGACCATGCAATGATTTTTGGACTTCGAAACCCTAACTTTATTATTTTCTTGTGTGCATGTCCATTTCAATCCGATGTTGATGTGCTAATAGCCTTCTTTGTGCGTGCATTATCATCCCTTATGTGGTGATCTTCTCTTTAGCTTTGCCCTAAAGCATGGGTTTGACAGAGCAAGACCAGCTAGAAGACCGTCAGGAGAGCTTCACCTTCAGCAACTGCGACTTCTCGTCCTCCTCCTTCGGCGTCGTCTTGTCCGACGGCGAGGACAGTGACGAGTCGTACATCGAGATTGAGCTCGGGCGAGCCGGACCTTACAGAACCGGCGACGTCCAATCCGACGACGAGGACAGCGAGATAGAGCTGCGGATATCGATTTCGTCCCACATCCCCTTTCCCCAGCTGTCGATCCCGAGCTTCAGCCATGCGGTCGATGCCATGGAGAGCGGAAGCAGCCAGTCATCTTCATCCGCCACGAACACTTCGACTTCTTCATTTTCGTCAAAGGCTCGAGATGACAACAAGAAGGGGACGAAATTGAAGGAAATTCCCGGCGGCCGGAGAGGCGCAGTGCAGTTTCCGGCCGTCGGCCGTCTACTGAGCATGCTCGTATCGAGCTTGAAGGTCCCGCCGGAGATTTGCGAAGAAAACAATGTTGCTTGTAGCAATGAAAAGCAAGATAAGAAGACTGAGATGCTGCGCACGAGGTACTTCAAAAGCTTAAGATTCAGATGCATCGTCTTGTCCTTGAAGCTGTCCTAAATTCATGGCGTGATTCATCTACCTGCTGCCTAAAGTTCATCGTTCTATACTCTCATGCATGGAAAGTAGCTTTATGTATCATTTCATAGCCTAATCAATAACTCTACGCCATTAATCTCGTTCAATTTAAAAGGAAGCCATCATCGAAGACAAGAACGACGATGAACGGAGGCATCATGAAGTTCTTCATCAAGCTCCGAGCCATGCAAGCGAAATCCCTCTTGGCCCCAATCATGAAGACCCGCGACGCAACCGCAACCGATCCCAAAGGCAAGAAGAGGATTTCCGGCAGAGAAAGGAAGCAAAAACTAGAGGAGACACTCGAGTTCTACCGGAGGATGTCCACCAGCAAATCAGCCAAGAACTCTTCGTCGTCGCCATCGTCGTCATCAGCGGGGACGAACCAGTGTTACAACAAGAGCTCGTCCGTGAGGATGAATAGCAACGGCAATGACCGGTCGTCGATTTCGAAGATGAACAGCAAGAAGAGTGCTGCGGAGGCTTCGAACAGTGGTTGGTTCAAAAGAGCGTCGTCGTCGAGCTGTCCGAGTTCCATTAGGTGCTCCCCTCTTCATGCCGGAGAGAGCTCCATCCAGGCGGCGATTGCTCATTGCAAGAGCTCGTTTGCTCCGTTCCCTGGATTCTACTTTTGATCTTCACTGTAAGTTAGATTTGCAACATGTATTGGAATAGTAGCAATGGTAGTAATGATGGACTTCACTTTTGATCTTCAATGTATGAATCATATTTCTAAGGTTATATATTTTTCTAGTCCCTTGCTGGAGGAATATCTCTGATTACCGGGTTAGCATTCATGGACGTCATGTCATTCATATGCAAACTTACCCACATATATGTCTACGTTTGCAGCCCGCTAATTAAAAATCTTTAATTTTATGTTTGGTACGAACAGAATGGAATGGAATGCTTATTCAATATATTTTTATTTAGTAAGGTGCGAAATGGACTAGAACTAGCACTCTTGTGTTTAGTTGCAAGCAGAATATGAGGGGAAAGAAATGGGAGGATTGTCTAAAAAAATTGGGTTGATACCACAAAAAATTCCAAATTGATACATTTGTGACAAATTTATCCCAAATTATTTTTTTGACCATAAAAAACCCCAAACTAGTACGCATGTGACAATTTTACCCCAAACTATTTTTTTGACCACAAAAAATCCCACACTGGTACACTCGTGACAATTTTACCTCCAAATTAATTTTTTGACCACTAAAAACCCCAAACTGGTACACCTGTGACAAATTTATCCTCCGTTAATTTCCATTAAATTGCACCGTCAAATTTCTAAGTTTAATGATACACGATAATTGACAGGTGTACCGATTTTGGGTTTTACCCCTCTATTTGTCACAAGTTTACCAATTTTGATTTTTCGTGATATTAATCCAATTTAACGGATACTAACAGAGGGTAAATTTATCACAAATGTGTAGTTTTGGATTTTTAGTGGACAAAAAATTAGTTCAAGGTAAAATTTTTACAGGTGTACCAGTTTGAGGTTTTTGGTGATCAAAAAATTAGTTTGGAGTAAAATTATCACAAGTGTACTAGTTTAGGGTTTTTGATGGTAAAAAAAATAGTTCAGGATAAATTTATCACAGGTGTACTAGTTTGGGGTTTTTTGTGGTAAAAAAAATAGTTCGGGGTAAAATTGTTATAAAAGTACCATTTTGGGGTTTAACGTGATATTAACCCAAAAAACTTTGAACCTTATTAGACGCTCGCTAATTCAGTTCTAGACTATTCAATTTGGCCAATGTAGTCTCAAATCTTTTGACAATTTTTCAATGTAGTCCATCCAGCTAATTTAAACCGAAAATCATTTAGATGGCGGTTCAATCATAACGTTGACGATTTTTGCAATTTTTTAAGTTCTTTGACTATTTTCTATTGTTCATCCTTTCCTCCTCCTGTCGTAGGACTATCGATGTTGACTAAATCGTCAAGTCACAACATATTAAATAATAAATTAGATTTTAAAAAACATTAATTATTCGATTAAAATTTCTAATTACATTTCAAAGTATAATTGCAACTATAGGTACTAAATTACATTTCGTATTTTAGTTATACTAATTATAATTAATAAATTTTTTTAGTAAAATCATCTAAATTATTAAGTTTTTGGTTAAAGAAAAAGGAAAGGAATAGATCATTCCTCCACTTAGTACTAATAACTATACTATCAAATTCAAAGTGGATGCCGACCGAATCGCCAAGTCATAACATATTAACTAATAAAATAGATTTTAAAAAACATTAATTATTCGATTAAAATTTCTAATTACATTTCAAAGTATAATTGCAAATATAGGTACTAAATTACATTTCGTATTTTAGTTATACTAATTATAATTAATAATTTTTTTTAGTAAAATCATCTAAATTATTAAGTTTTGGGTTAAAGAAAAAGGAAAGGAATAGGTCATTCCTCCTAGAGATGGCCACGGGCTGGTTTTGGCCCGGAACCGGCCCGGTCAAACCCGGGCCCGCGGTTCGGAACCGGAACCGGCCCGTGCCCTACGGGCCCAGTTCCGGTTCCCGAAATTTTGGAACCGGCCCGGAACCGCCGGTTCCGGAAAAAAAAAAAACTGCTGAGTGCACAGCAGACCGGCGAGGGCTCGACCTCTCCGGCAACTGGCGAGCCCAACGCCGGCGAGGTCGAGGCCTCGCCCGACGCCGGCGAGGCCGGCCTCGCCAGTTGCAGGCGAGGTCGAGCCTCGCCGGCGTCGGGCGAGGCTGGCCTCGCCAGTTGCAGGCGAGGTCGAGCCTCGCCGGCGTCGGGCGAGGCCGGCCTCGCCAGTTGCAGGCGAGGTCGGCCTCGCCCAGCCCAGGCGAGGGCGGCCCTCGCCCGACGCTGGCGAGGGCGGCCTCGCCTGAGGCCGGCGGCCGCGGCCGGGCACCTCTGCTGACGCAAGTGCAAACTTCAACGGAAAAAAAAAAAATTATTTCGGGAGGCCCCCCGCAGCAGGGCCTGCACGTCTGCAGTGCAGGCCCTGCTGCGGGCAGCGCTGCAGGCGCAACGGGCTTGCGGCCCGTTGCAATTTTGCCCCGTTTGGAACCAAACGGGCAAAATTGCAACGAAAGCCCCCAACCAACGGGCAAAAAATTTAAAAAAAAAAAAGATAACCGTTGCAAAATTGCAACGGTTATCTTCTTTGTTTTTTTAATTCTAAATTTTCTTCTCAATTTTTTCTTATAAATTCTTTTAAATTCTCTCAATACTCACACAATTCTCTCAAATTCTCTTCTCTCAAGTCTCAAATTTTCTCAATACTCGAAATTCTCTCCAATTGCCAATTCTCTTGAATTCTCTCAATTTTCTCAATCCGCGCAATTCTTTCTTAATTCTCCCAATTAATCCGCTCAATTCTCTCAATCCACTCGAAAAATGGTAAGTGGAAGTCGAGTGCCAACTGGCAAAGGTAAGAATATCGCGATGGAATCCCATCATTCTTTTGATCCTCGTGAATATGCAGATTTTCACGATGATGAAATCAACATTTTTCCCGATGTGGAGCGCGTCCCGACTCAAGAAAGTTTTCATCCTCCTGGCGAAATATCTACAACAAAGGAAGCGGAACGGGTATTTATATATGATATTTGGAATCAATTCACGAAAATTGAAAGGTTTGATATTGGTCAAAAAAGGTATGATATAATTTGTAAATATTGTGGGAAAATATATAAATATACAGGTGGACAAGGATATGGAACATTTAAACGACATCTTAGGAGCAAACATCTAACCGAAACGGGAATCGATATCGGGCAACAACAAATTTCCGGGTACGTCAATCCTAATACTTCCCCTTTATTTCGTTTTAATGACAAAACTTATAAGGAAGAATTAGGCAAATTTATTGCCGTTGAGCATTTAGCATTTTATTTTGGAGAAAGATTTGGTTTTAATGAATTTGTACAAAAAGCATGTGCTCCACAAGCAAAACGTGTTCCTAGAAATTCAACTAAACGAGTAATTAAAGATCTTTACAAAAATGGAAAAAAATATTTACAAAACTTTTTTATGCAATTTAATGGATACGTGCATATAGGTAGTGATATTTAGAGTGATCATTGGCAAAATCATTCTTACATGGGCATAACATGTCATTGGATAGATGACGAGTGGAGTATTCAAAAAAGAGTTATTGCACTTAGAGTTTTCGATGATAATCATACGGAAAATAATATTTATAGAATAATTAGACAAATTTTAGAAGAATATTATTTGCTTAACAAAATTTTTTCAATTGGTTTTGATAATGCCGCAGCAAATACCGCTTCAATTTTCGATTTAGAAAATATTTGTAAACCCGCTTTTGGTGGAAAATTTTTTCACGTTAGATGTGCTTGTCATGTTTTAAATTTATGTGTACAAGATGGTTTGAAAACTCTTGATATTTTTCTTCAACCAATAAAAACTGCGATTCAATTTTTATGGAAACATCCCCAAAGAATGAAAGAATGGGGTAGATTTTGTAGAGAAAATGGCAAAAAGCCAAAAAGATTTCCAAGAGATGTTTCAACTCGTTGGAATTCTACTTTCCACTTGCTTAATGAATCTTTAGCATATAAAGATTTATTATGTGCATTCGTTTCTAATTATATACCTCAGATTAATTTATACCCACAAGAGTGGAATATTTGCCAAAAATTTTTAGATGTTTTAAAGGTTTTTAATGATGCAACTTATACTTTGTCCGGTGTTTATTATCCTACTACACATTTATTTTTAGTAGAGTGTACTAATATTGTCGGAATTTTTGATGAATGTGAAAATGATGTTGAATTACAACATACTATAGTTGCAATGAAAATGAAGTGGCTACATTATTATAGAGAAATTCCCATTATTTATTTAGTTGCTTGTGTTTTTGATCCGCGTTGCAAATTGAATGGCTTAAATGAATTTTTGCGTACGTATTATCAATGTTTACATTATGATGAGATAAATATTACAGCCATAGTACGTGATGTTAAAAACGTAGTAATACAATTATATAATGAATTTTATACTAAATATAATTTAGGTGATATTATTGGATCTTCCTAATCTACGGAGATACAAAATGACAGTACAGGTAAAATTAGTATAGGGTACCAACTTTTATTACATAGACAAAAAAAAAACAAAAGGGAGCAATAGGAAATATTTCTGAATTAGAGACTTATCTAACCGTTTCATTTGAGTTTACTGAATCCGAAAGTGGTACGGATTTTTTAATTTTGGATTGGTGGAAGGGGCACGCAAGCCAATACCCAATCCTTTCTCTTATTGCAAAATAGATTTTTTCAACCCCTTGTTCCACAGTTGCGGTCGAACAAGCATTCAGTGCCGGAGATAATATTTTGGACGAACATCGTTCAAGATTATCTCCAGAATCAGTGGAGATGCAAGCTTGTGTTGCTGATTGGACGAAGGCTCAATACCGGCAATAAGAGATAGATCGGAATAATGAATTCGAATTCTTTAACGATGGAGATACTACCGCTACCGGTACTGGAACGGGTAGTGACGATTGAGGGTAAAAGTACTATTGGAGTTGGCAAATATTTCGGGAACCCTTGTTTCTCATACCGGGTACGCCCACGTGAGCTTAGGGAAACCGAAGTATAATCCGACGACATGTGACCTTTGATCCCTTGTGCACGGAATACTTATGTTTTGGGATCATTTTAGGGCATATATATTGTACTCTTTTTTTTATAGATCGTTGTAACGAATTGTAACGTGCTTAATGATAATTTATTAAGTTCAAGCCCTCTCTTTCTCTCTTGTCTTTTTGTCCCCAAATTTAATTACAATTTACATTTTAATTACAATTTATATTGAATAATGTTCCTTCACCGGAATAGTAATTTCTTAATTTTTTTTATTATTTTCTTTTGTGTTTTTCCTTTTCTGTTTTTTTTCTTTTTCCTTTTATTTTTTTTTCCTACTTTCCTCCGCCGGCCTCGCCGGCGTCGGGCGAGGCCTCGACCTCGCCGGCGTCGGGCGAGGCCGACCTCGCCTGCAACTGGCGAGGCCGGCCTCGCCCGACGCCGGCGAGGCTCGACCTCGCCTGCAACAGGCGAGGTCGGCCTCGCCTGACGCCGGCGAGGTCGAGCCTTGCCGGCGTCGGGCGAGGTCGAGCCCTCGCCAGATCTGGCGAGGCTCGACCTCGCCCGACGCCGGTGAGGTCGAGGCCTCGCCCGACGCCGGCGAGGCCGGCCTCGCCCAGCCCAGGCGAGGGCGGCCCTCGCCCGACGCCGGCGAGGCCGGCCTCGCCCGACGCCGGCGGACGGGCGGAGGAAGAAAAGAAACAAAAAATAAAAGGAAAAAGAAAAAAAAACAGAAAAGGAAATTTCGGAACCGGCCGGTTCATACTTGGCCACGAATCGGAACCGCCGGTTCCGAACCGTGGCCACCACTTTCCTCCACGTAGTGCTAATAACTACACTATCAAATTCAAAGTGGATGCCGACCCTTCAAACGACTCTTCATATGCAAGAAGTCTATAAATTAATGTAAATTGTTTAATGAAGACCCTGAACTTCTTGTTTTTTTGTTAGTTGGACGTCTCAACTCTATAATTTTTTTGTTCAAGTTAGTCTTTCCGTTAAAAAAGACACGAAAATGCTAATGTGCTGATTAAATGAATACATGGCATCTTACATGGCTTTAAAAAAATTACAATAAATAAATAAAAAAGAATTCATAATTAAGAAAAAACAAGATAATTACTAAGAAATTAAAAAATAAGCAAATTTGAAAAAATAAAAAAGAAAGAAAGGAAGGAAGAGAAGTGTGTTCAATAGTGGTGAACGGTAGGGGTGTGCAAAACAGACCCCCAAATCAAGAACCGCTCGGACCAGACCTATCTGGTTCCCGGGAGTGTCGATCCAGTTTCCGATTCCTAAAAGTGGAACTAATGCCTAAACAGTCTAGTTCCTAGTTCCAAGAGAGAACCAGACCGAACTGACTACATATGTATTTTTTATTTTTTATTTCTTCAAAAAAATTAGTAAGATGTGAACTAAACCCTAAGTGAACTTCATTGATATAAATTCATCAATAAAAATTAGTAAAAGTGAACTAAATCCTAAGTGATCGGTTCTATTGGACTGGACCGAAATCTGATCCTTAACTCTCAATTTTGGGAACCAATCCTTTCAGTATGATTCCCAGTTCCACCTTGGAACCGGATCAGACCGAAAACCTATCACCCTCAGTGAATGGGGGCTCACTGAGGCGAAGCGTCATGGGATGGCCCAACTTGGCGAACAACAAATGCATGCGACAGCTAGATTAGTGCGACCTCAACGACGACGGGAAAATTATCCAAAAAATCCTAAACCTATTGCACTTTTGTCAATTCAGTCCTAAATCTTTCGATTTTGCCAATTGAGTCCTAAGCCTCTTCATTTCTTGTCAATTGAGTTCATCCGGGCAATTTTGGCTGGAAATCGCTAACGTGGACGCCGGACGGCCATGTGGCATTGACGTGGACATTTTAAAATAATATATTTTTTTATAATTTATATTTTCTCTTTTCTCTTTTTTTTCTGGTTTTGAAATTAGGGCCGATGAGGGTGGCCAGCCAACCTTCGCCGGCTCTGGGTGAGGGTGTCACGGCCCTCGTTGGCCAAAGCGAGGGCATCACGGCCCTTACGTAGATTCGGCAAGGGTCGCGACACCCTTGCCTGGCTAGGTGGGCTGTCGTGGGCCACTAAGCCCTCGCCTGGCCAAATCTGGCAAGGGCGTAGCGATCCTCGCTTGATCTGGGGAAGGGCCACGATGGCCTTGCTCAGAACCGGTGAGGGTCGGCCGACCACCCTCGCCGGCCCTAATTTCAGAACCCAGAAAAAAAGAGAGAAAAGGAAAAAAAGAAGAGAAAAAAACATAAAAAGTCATAAATTATTAAAATATTATTTTAAAATGTCCATGTGGCTGTCTAATATCCACGCCAGCGATTTCCGGCAAAAATTGATCGAATGGACTCAATTGGCAAGAAATGAATAGGTTTATGACTCAATTGGCAAAGTTGAAAGGTTTATGATTGAATTAGTCAAAGTGCAATAGGTTTATGACTTTTTGGACAATTTTCCCTGACGACGACAGTTGACGACCACGATCAATTCTGGGCTAAAACTCAAATGGCACCAAATCAAGAAAACAAGGCAACATCCCAAATGACAATTCAACGAGCAAATTCCCACTAAAATAGCCATCACTCCCGAATTTAAAACATTTAGTAAGAATGAAAAAAGGGTTAATACCATGAAAAACTCAAAACTGGTACATTTATGATACATTTATCCAAAATTAATTTTTTAACCACCAAAAACTCCAATCCGGTACACCTTTGACAAATTTACTCTCCATTAGTTTCCGTTAAATTTTACCGTCAAATTGCTGAGTTGGATGACAAGTGATAATTGACAAGTATATCGGTTTAGGGTTTTACCCTCCTTTTATCACAGCTGTATAGATTTGTGATTTTTCATGGTATTAATCTAATTTAACGAAAATTGACGGAATGTAAATTTGTCACAAATGTACCAGTTTGGAGTTTTTTATGATCAAAAAAATTAGTTTTGGGTATATTTGTCACATATGTACCAGTTTGAAATTTTTTATGGTTAAAAAATTAATTTGAGATAAATTTATCATAAATGTATTAATTTGAAGTTTTTCATAGTATTAACTCATGAAAAAATAAAGTTTGCCAGCTCTACTGCAATCTTAAACCCTAAAGCTCACATCCATCAGTGGGTCACATCGAGAGATGACCACCTGGAGGAATCATTAAGCGCGAAGTGTGATCGGAGATCAAATCTAGCTCGGCTCGGATTGCACAATCCCAGATTCCCAGTGACCGAGAAAATATTAGGTGCATTCCACACACCACGTAGGATTTACAATAAACCATACACTGATCGACACGCGTCCATATCGGGCCCACCCGTCAGAAAATTGTCTCCCCCTCCCCTCTCTCTCACGCGCTCTGCTCTCCATCTCCTCTGCAACCCCACGCCCAGCCCCCTCTCTCTAAAACCTTCGCTCATGCCTGACTCTCTCTCTCTCTCTAAAACCTTCGCTCATGCCCGACTCACGATTCGCTCTGCTCTCTAGTCCAACGAACCACGCCACCGCCTCCGCCTCTGCCTCTGATCCATCTCCGGCGACAACTTTCGAGGTATTAAACCTTCGGGGACTCCGGAATCATGGGACTTGTCGTACACGACATAGAACCCGTAGTCCTCGCTGACGTCACGAGAGTACCAATCGTCGACGCCGAAAGCCGGGTTTGAGCTCGTCTTTGGCTTGAAGACCAACTGTAGCAGCTTCTGGACCGATTGTGAGATTCGGGAGTGATTCTTCACCGCTGTCGAGGTCGCCGGTTGTGGCTGCGGTTGCAGAGGAGAAGGGGGAAGGCGCGGCGGTCAGGGTGGTGAGCATGGATACGGTGCATGCGAAGATGGCGGAGTCGACCTTGAAAGACTTGAGCTTGAAGAACAGTGTCGAGCGAAGGTTAGACTGGAGGTGGGGGGTTGGGCTTGGGGTTGCAGAGATGGAGAGCAGAGCGCGTGAGAGAGAGGGGAGGGGGAGACAATTTTCTGACGGGTGGGCCCGATATGGACGCGTGTCGATCAGTGTATGGTTTATTGTAAATCCTACGTGGTGTGTGGAATGCACCTAATATTTTCTCCCCAGTGACCAGCCCTTGGCGCATGGGCGTTGCCACCTCCACCGGCGATAGGGATATGGGCATTCCATGTGAATTGCCATTCTATTCCAATATTACTAAATTTTGTAATATCTAATCCGATCGCCACAAGATTACCAAATCAACGTTGACGTTGCACTGATGTGTCAATTAGCATCAGCATTTGCCTTTCTTTTTTAACGGAAGAGTTGACTTTACTAAAAAAAAACTATATAGTTTAAAGAGTCAATTGCATAAAAAATAATCAAAAAATTGATTGAACAATTTACAATGCTTCAGACACTTCTTTTAACCTTCCTTTCAGTTTCAAGTAGGGGAATGGGCATTCCATTTGAAATGCCCTTCTACGCCAACTTGCTAAACTAGACACGATTGAAAAAGAATGGGGATTCCGTTTCATTCCAAAACTTTCAAACGATTTGGCAGTGCTCTTAATATGAAAATAAGTTAAATACTATTTAATGGAAATTAGATATTCTCGAACAGTTACTAATATGAAGCATTCCCAATTTTTGAAATCCCTAATCCTTATTTTCTTGTTAAATATCCCTCACATTCATCTCCAATTGGGTGCTGAAGAACTAGTATAGTTTCGGTTGGGGAAAATTGTCCAAAAAGTCATAAATTTATTGCACTTTTACCAATTCAATTCTAAACCTTTCAATTTTATCAATTGAGTCCTAAACGTTTTCACTCATTGCCAATTGAGTCCATTCGGCTAATTTTGATCGATAAGTGTTGATATGGACGTCGACTAGCTACATGGCATTGAAGTGGATAATTTTTAATAATATTCATTTATTTTTCTTTTTTCTTTTTTTCGTCCCCTTCTTCCTCCTCCAGTTGATCGCCGAACCTTGCCAGCCTCGGGCTAGCCTCGCCCTCGCCGGCCCAACGTGAGGACGAGCCTCATTGGCCATTGGCGAGGTATGGGCGAGGCTCGCCCTCCCCAGCCATGGCGAGGCTTGGCCATGCCAAATCCAGCAAGACCGCCCTCGCCCAGCAACGGTGAGGCTCAACCTCGCTATGGCTAGGTAGGGGTTGGCCTTGCCTGATCTATTGAGGTCGAGTCTCGCCTAGCGACGGCGAGGCTCGCCCAAGACTAGCAAGTTCTACTCGGTTGTCGACGTCTGGCATCCGGCGAGGAAGAAGGGGAGGGAAAAAAGAAAAAGGAAAAAAGGAAAAAGAATATAAAAGAAAAGGAAAAATAATAAAAAGTTCGCAAAATATTAAAATATTATTAAAAATTACCACGTAGGTCGGCCAGCAACCATGTCAATACTTCTGATCAAAATTAGCCGGATAGGCTCAATTAGCAAAAAGTGAAAAGGCTTAAAAATCATTTAGCAAGAAGTTATAATATCTAGAACTCAATTGGCAAAATTAAAAGGTTTGTAATTAAATTGGTAAGAGTGCAATAGGTTTAAGACTTTTTGGACAATTTTCCCATTTCGGTTGCATCCAACTTATTTTTTAGATTTTTATTATTATTCATCATAGAGTAATTGCAAAATACTAAAGATTGCGCAAAATGTTGGAAATTACATTAATAATTTGAAAGAGAGAGAAAAGTACTAGCGACAAGAATGGCGAGGGTGATGACTAGGCAATTTGGCAAATAAGAAATCTAGATTTTTGAAAATAGTTATGGGATTGATATATTTTTGGAATGGCTCTTTTGAGAGATTCATTTTGGAAAAAGAAAGAAAATCGATTTTCCAACAATAATAAAAATAGACACGTCTAAAGTCGGGACAAAACCCTAGCACAACCCAGCTCAACCGCTGACCCCTCTCTCTGGAAAGCGGAGCGAAGCGCAGCACATACCGTTCACGTCAATCCTCTGTCACGAGACTCGCAGCCATTTCCGCTCTCTCTCCCTCTCTCTCTCTCTCTCTGCGCATTCCGAGCCACCGAACGATCAAGACCATTGAGGTGCGCTTTACTGTTGAAGCTAAGCTTCTGGAATCGCTTCTTCAGAACCAGGAAACTTGGTTTTGTGAAGCAAGAGTTGATCTTTTTGCCGGACCCAGATTTTGTTTGCAGATAATATTGTCGGGTCGGCATTGGTTTGTGTTGGGATGTTCTTTACTCAAATGGGTGGCCGTTAGTGCTGTTGCTTTACGTTTCTTTGCTTTGCTGTTATATGGCTAATCTTTCGGTAATAGAGAGCGTGAACTGATGTTTTAACTTTTAAGTGGTTGTTAACTGCTGCTGTTTGAATGGCTAGATAGTTGTTTGATTGGGGATTTTTGTTTCTGGGTATATTTCCTTATGGCCTAGGACGCTGTCTGCATTGGTCTTTTGGCAAATTCAAGTTTTAAGATTTGATCCCTTCGGATTTCTATAGAAGAATGTACAATAGGCCGCAGTTAATGATAAAGCTTGTGGATTACTTGTGCTGTTCTTCTGTTTAGTGTGACTGATCAGAGAGTAACATCACTCACTTGACTGGTTGGTTATGTTTTCAAAACTTGGCTGCAAAGAATGTTGTGTCGGCATGTGATCAGCTGCGCAGGTTAGTTCATGTTGGGTATAACAGTGCGATAATGGAGTACATCGAGTTGTTCAAACAGATTTTTAGAGATTGGTCCATATTTCTTCACATGGCTTAGTCTTACCCAAGAACCGTGCTATCATTGTTGGATCGATTACTATTTGCTTCTGATCATGTGAATTTTTCTTCTTCTGTTTTTTCCCAACAGGTTCTTACATTAGCTTGACAGTGTTCTGCCATGACTCTTCTGGAGCTTATAACCAAGGCCACTAGTGGTCACAACTCGACAGATTCTGAGTCAGAATATCCAGTCACCCTGAACCCAGACCATATTCTTCAGAATTTGAAGCCTAAACAAGAAGACGGAGATCCGCTATCTCTTGTTTGTCCTGTTACAGGATGGCAAGTCTCGCAAACTGATTCCCAGCTCATTGATTTAGTCGGCAAGTTCTCTAACAACCTAAAACGGAAGCTCAAGGACACTAACAAATTTGAGAGGAGTGAGTTTTTTGAAATTTTGGAACCTTTTCTTGAGAAAGTTCTTCAGATTGTCGGAATTTCAGTTGGGGTTTCCCGAAACCATAGAAAGTATGCAGAGGTTTTGATTGAGAATGTGGGTACTCTCGTGGGTAAAGACGTCATGTCCTTGATTTTGGAAGCGTGTGTGGCTCTGAATTTATGGGAACTGGTGGGATGCATGGTTATATGTGGGGTTGTCAATCATTCATGCTATTCGAATTTGATATTCAATCTATTGCTGAAGAGGAGGTCGGATTTGGTTTGTCTTTGCATTAAGCATGCCCCAGTTCTTCATGTAGATGAGCTGGTTTGCATCTTGAAGTACTTCCTTTGTCCACCTAAAGATGCCTTGGATAGCATGGTCACTGTGAGGAAAGAATTGGAAAGCCAGGGCATGTCAGCTATCGCAAAGGCAAGTGATAAAAATCTTACAGAGAAGGAATGTGGAGTTGCGAGGGATGCTGCGATTCTGCTGATGGTCGCTCATGATGGTTTTACCATTTCCGAGCTTTGTTTGCATCATTTGTTAGCATTGGCGAATGTCGATGAAGTGATGTTGTCGTTTACCTTAAGCAAATTGAATGGAAAAGAGATGGCGAGTTTGCTCAGTTATTTGGAGAAGTGGCTGAAGAAGTATGAAAAGTTTCCTCAAGCATGCCCGTGTCCACAAGCGTCATCCATGTTGGGATTGTGGGCTTGTGATTTGGTTCCTAAACTTGAAGATGTTGTCAGATGTGTCAGCTTGGTGCTGGACACAAACTTCTCCTCCTTGGTGTTGCATCCGGAGTTCCACAGACAATTGACATCTATGGAGGGCCTCGTGTCTTCTTTGGCTGCCGAAGCGAGACTATGCTGTGTGTTGGACAATACCGTCGATAGTCTAATGAATGCGAGTCAAAGTTGCGTGCTCTAGAATCTGTTATTACATCAATCATTCAGTCACAGTGACAACATTGAGGGATCTCCTACAGTGGAGTACAGTGATGCAAGTGTAATTCAGATGTAGAAAAATGGAAATTGTATGTTGAGATTTCTTAGTCATTATAAGATACATTCTGGGGTTCAATCTTTCCAGATATTTGTTGCTCTCTCTCTCTCTCTCTCTTTCCCCCTCCCTCCGGATGATGTTCCTGCCACCCGATCATTTGTAAAATTAGGCAGGTTTCAATTTTCTTCTGGACCAACTAGTTTCCATAGGATAGAGGCTAGCCAGAGATGATGCTTTGGCAAATTCATTTGCAATTCAGTATTTGGAGTGAGCACTCTCTCCAATTGAAAGGATATTCACCAAATATAGCGAAGGGATTCTGGACCTGATTTCGTAGACCAAAACGTTGTCATAGTACAAAGATTCAGAAAGAGGATGAGAAGGTCGAACGCTAATTGTGAATTCGGTGTGTGAATGACGCGGCCAAAGGCGCTGACTCTCCAGTTTTCTTTTTCTTTACCCCTTTTCAAGTCCCCAGCTCTACAATGTTGAGCTGAAAAGAGGAAAAACACCATGTAGCCATGAGCGAGGATATAGCTTGTTTTTTTTTTTTGGTCTGTAGGATGTAGCTTGTTGAGATACTGAAAATTTTTGTACCTTGTACCTGTCAGCAAGTATTAGTGGTATTCCAAACGTCAGTTAAATATCATGCCCGGTCTGAGCTCATCGGGTCGGAGATTTCTAAGGATGATGAAAAGGTTGACCCGAATCAAGGAAATTAGCCTTGGCCAAATCAACCTGATCCAGCTCAAGCAAACCCGGCGCTTACGAACAAAAATCTGTCTTTCAGAGTTTTGTTTACTTGACTCATCAAATTGATCCCAGCAACGTGCACATAAAGTTACCAGATAATTAACTTGGCAATGCTTAGTACACTCTTAAAGAACCTTCATTCATTCATTAATTTATTCATGGCTTTCCTTTTACTCGCTTTGGAGAGTCGCCTGCAAATGTATATCTTTCTTGCATGCTCACTTCACTGTCAGTTCTTACGGGTTGCGGATCATTGCTTTTACCATTTAGTATTCGAAAATCAATGTATATAATCCAGTTGTTAATGAATCGAATCAAAAACGACAACCTGGGGTGATTTGATGTCTACTTGATTCCATGACTGCGTTGTCCAAATCTTCCCAGAAACAGAAACATAGCAAAGCCAAATCTGGTAGTCATGTCACCAAAAATGTAACAGACACAAACATTTCTCTTTCTGGCCTTCTCTCTTCACTTCCACTTCACACCACGTCCGTCTATATAATCTGTAGCGCTGAAGAACAAATCCTCAGAAACCCAGTCACACTTTCTTTCTTCTGTTTCAGAAAGTAAAAATTTTTCTCTTCACAAATCTATAACAATGTCCAGGTTTGGTTCGCCATTCATCATGTAACTTTATAAAAAAAGAATAATCCCCATTTTGTTCCTCTTTTCTTTTCCTCTTCAGTTCCTTCAGATATCTATGTCGATAGGTAAATGCAGTGGGTGTGAAAAACAATGTCCTAGTTTCTTTATGTTAACTTAATTTCTGGTGCAGTAGGAAAGTGCAAGTGTTGAAGTGGAGAGAGGGACAGAGGCGGAAAAGTCCGCGAGTCTATGCCTTGGGCACGTGCAAGTCATGGGGCGCAAATCATACGGATGACTCTGTTCACATTTCGCCACAAAATTATATAACTGAGAAGAGAAATGACTCCCAGGACCAGGAGGAGGGGCCAGCATCTAGGACCAGAGCCAGGAACAGGAGAAAATTGCCCACCCCTCATGATGAAGACGCGGCAGTTAGTCCTCTAACCTCTTACTTTGTTATAAACAATCGATCATACATGCAACGTGCATGTCCATGTATTGATTCATTGTTCTCCGTCATTTTCGTAAGAAATTATGTCCAATTATGTATTGATGATGTGTTTTGAGCCCCAGAGAAAGTTAGGTCCTATTGTAGTTGAGGTGATTATACTCTCTTCCCAATAAAAGCTAGTGAAGTATTTTTCTTCCGTTGTATTGTCACGTGAAACTCCAAAAGGACCCATTAGGTACTGGGTTTTTCAGAACCGAGAGGGTGACCCTTCAGAATTTTCTTTCTTGCTTTTGTTGGAAATGTTAATACAGGTTAGAAGCGGAAGAAGACTTGAAGATCATGAAGTTGATAGAGGTAAGCCTTTTAGCACTAGCAAAACAAGTGAACAATAGTTTTACTTCCTCTTCCTAAGTGTGATTATCCTGAAACTTTACTTTGTTCAATGTTTTCAGATAAGCAACAGGTGAGGCAGGATCGGGCAAAGTCTAAACTTGCAGATCATGATGGGAACAGAAACAATGGTTGGTTGCCTCAGTTCAGTCATCTAAATCTGCAATGCACGTATTCCTGCCAGCAGAACAAGTCATCTAACTCAGATACTCGATCCTGTTTTCAGGCCTGCAATCAGCTCAACATCTCGAGTCGTCCTCAACACCGGAGATGCCGGAAAAGCGTGTCCTAGAACTCGTTATCGACACTTTACAAAGGTGGGATTCTTATGACAGTTGATCTATGACAAACTCTGGCAATTAGACTTGGTAAATTGTTGATCTGGTTATGTACTGAACATATTTTGTCAATGTCTTTCTGTTTCTGACCTCATGCTCTTTAATCAGGAGAGACACTTACGAGATATTCGGTGAACCAGTTGATCCGACCGAGGTATTTGTCTGGTCTTTTACGTTATGACATTGTTTGCTTCTACACATTCGTTTCTCCTTGTGCGACTGACCCCGAGTTTTCTCTGTTTCTTTTTCCATATCAGGTTGAGGATTATTACAAAATCATTGAAGAGCCTATGGATTTCGGAACCATGAGAGCTAAACTTCATGAGGGAATGTATAGTAGTCTTGAACAGTTTGAGGTATAGTCCTTTCCTCTTCTAATAGATTTGCCTTTTTTTATCCTAAATGAATGTAACAGTAGCTATTCTGACCAAAAAAAAGAAAAAAAAAGGATGTAACAGTAGCTACTGTCTGTCCATTCATTAGATTTATTGGCCACAGGGTAGCATCCACTGTTTTACGGCCCTGCAATATTCTAATAGCATCTGGTTGGAATAGGAGAATAGACTTGCTGTAATTTTGTTTCTGATTTCTGACTAAAATTTGTTATCAATTATCGATAGACAGTCTAACATCTCATGCAGTACGAAAATATAACACGATAAACAAAGGCATATACTACTGTAAGCTTGAAAGATAGGAGCTCTTTTTGATTTTTCCTTGTAGTTTGAGTTGAGATCGGTCCGTCATTATTACCAAAAAAAAAAAAAAGAACCATTGGCTCATGATCTTATTCTATTGTACACGATGCCGGTGTCATAGATTTTCTTTTCCATGCTTTACATTAGTCTTTATATCATCCCAATGACGCACACACGTTACTGTCAAATCGAGGACAAAAACAGCAAGTGAATGCAATTGAAATGTAAGAGAGGATCACTGTCATGCAAAAGTCTCGACATCATCTGACTGATTAGTGTCTTCTCTCGTTGCTATGTCCCATGCAGCACGACGCATTCTTAATTACCAAAAACGCGATGCGTTTTAATCCGTCGGGAACCACTTACTTTAGACAGGTATGTTTAGCTTACTCTAATAGCTGCCCCGAATAGATACGAACATCCAAGAATGCTCAACAAGTCAGTTCTCTCCTATGGTTGTGCAGGCTCGAGCCATCCACGAACTAGCAAAGCAGGTCTTTCATCTCCTTAGAACCAATCCAAATGATTTCGAATTGCAATTCTCGGAAACGAGAAGAGTGACTAGGAGATCTCAGGCAGAAATTAGGGGTCAAACTAATAGCTCTGCTAGGAGAACTCATAAGAGCGCGAGGTCGAGTCGGGACATATCATCGAAGGCCTTCCAATCTTCAACGGGTCCATCGTCGAATCTCAGGAACATCTCGATGAACTCTAGGAGCTGTGGTACCGCTAGTCTTGTGCAAGCATCAAATGGACCGAATTTTGGTAACAAACGAAGTATCTTTTACCATCATGGTTTGTATGTCTCAAAGTTCCTCGGCCCGCGAGAAGCCAAGTTTACACAATATCTCAGCTGATAGACAGGAATGGAACGGACAATGGAATCTTGCCTGATTATATAATGATCTTTTCGTTTTCCTCTAGGTTACAGCAGGGACTGGGGACAACAATCCAGCCTTCCTGATGCGGATCGGCGTTCTTCGTACAGGCCTTGGACATCCCTCCTCAACGGAAGCGATCCCACAAGCAAAACGATCGGGCGTGTACAGCCACTGATGCACGTAAGTCCTGAGCTCTTATTCATGTCCGCGTGTAAATTTAAGCGTGATGTGGTTTCTGGGTTCTTGTATACTTACTGAGGAATATGTGATCACGGCATAAAATTCCTAGTCTCTAACTGATGGAAAAGAAGAAACATCCTGAGCATAAACGTTGCTTATCCACAAGTTAAGCTTCATTCGAACATGACAATTAGGCTAAATTGCCTACCATTGCGCCTCGAGGTTACAATTGACGAGTGATTTCACTAGTAGCAAGGTGAAGTAAGCGACTGATCAAAATGGAACTGTGGCATTGACGGTGAGAATTCTCGCCTTTTCCAGGTGAAGCAACAGGATATTGACTACAGAGAGAGTCTGGTGTTGTTTTCCAGGGGCTTAGGACCGGCCGCGCAGAATATAGTTGAGAGGAAGTTGCGAGCATTGGACTCGGCATTAGGCATGTCTCGGCCGGATGTTCCAGAATCCCTGCGGGAGAACTGCATCTCGCAATCCTCGCCATCCTTGCTCCAGAAGAACAAGAGCAGTGTCTGTGCAACTGCCGACGCAATGGAAATTTTAAGATCACACAACCAGAGAGATTCGTGTCCAGGGATCAGCAAACTGTGCAATGTTGGAGCAGCATCAAAAACTGACCAACCGGAGCATGCGACTTCTCATTTCTTATTCGACTTACCGTACCTAAAGGCGAAGCTCGACCAGATGATCTCTTCAGGCCCGGAAAGATCAGCTCAGCCAGGTCTCCAAGCCGAGAAGCCCTCTTCCAACGAAAATGTCTACCGGCGATCTTTGATCTGCGAGAAGGAGCTGAACATCCATTGCTATAGTCGCAAGCGACGAGGATCGCCCTTCGATCCGTGTCATCACCGCGATTCAACCCTTCAACCGGAACAAACCATGCATAACGAAATGCCGCCTCGCCTTGCCAAGTATGGAAGCATACACAGCGAACACAAGACTTGTTTGTGAAGCGATTAACGTTCACCAAACGAAAATTGTGCGGTTCTTTTCAAGCGGGTCGTTGCTCCTTCCTCAGTCCTCACCAAGCAACATTTTTGATCTTCCGCCGTGTATCACCAGAGCAAAACTTTATGTACGGATTGGCCAACGAGACAGACAGTGATTGTGTCCCCATTGTTACATCAGGCACGTAGCACCAAAAGCACGCTGACAAAAGTACACACGAATAAAGACATTCCGTGCCAAATCTCCCGTGACGACACAATAACATGACGCGTTGTGTGTGCGGGTTCACGGGTGCCGGTGAATGAAAGACCTTCTTTGAGTCGCTCACTCGATCTATATGGAAACCCCGCATTATGCATCGGAATTTCGATCGACCGACCGAACTTTAGAGAGCTATGATATAAAGAACGGGAAATCGACACGGATGTTATTCGGGCATTTGTCCTTAGTATATTCATCCTTTTGTCTCGGACCCTCGCGTACTGCTTAGCAACAACCCAGAATGGAGTTTGAAGTGGATCAGTAGATCTCGTAATGTTGTTGCTCATGATCTTACAAAATGGGCTTTTTATCGGTTAGGAACTGCATCATCTTTCTTTTTTGATGATCTCCTATCCAGAGTCAAAAACTTAATATTAGCTGGATCTTCTTTTATTTATCATGTTGATGTAGGTTCTAGTTTTTCTGTGTAATATTTGATCTTCTATGATGCAATGGAAGGTTTGTTTTAGCAAAAAAAAAAAAAAGTAATCGATTTGCATTTTACAGGTGATATGATATGCCATGATTTGATTTTAAAAAAACTTAAAAAATGATTCAAAGATAAAAAGGAACAAAAAAACAGGAGATGTCTTTCTCAAGAAAAGGAAACCATGTAGTCAAAGCTGTTTTCGCGGTTCCCTCAACGATTGCGAGCTGGGTGACCGCCAGCCCCCCCACAGCATGCATGCGTAAGAAGCTGATCATGGGTTCCAATTCCAAGTAGAAATTGCAAATACCACTCTTTAAAATGTACTCATGTATTTTCCTTTTCTCACGACGAGGAAGCCCACTTTAAGTAGGTAAAACTCTCGGATCACGAGAAATAACCTTTTGGATCAGGTAAGGCACGAGCCGAAACCCCGAATATGTTCGCCTGAATATGGAATTATTTGCAATTAGTTGCATGGGGAATCGGATCTGGTATCGTACGCTTAGGCTGCGTTTGGTTGTCCGGATTTCTAAACAGGATAGGACTGGATAGAATAGGATAAGAAATCCTGGGATTTCTTCATATCCTATCCACTGTTTGGTGGACTACGAATTTAAAGTTAGATAGGATAATTTTTTTTTTGGCTATTCATGGGTCCGGAGGAGTCGGTGAAGGAAAAAAAGTCAAGAAATTTTTTTGGTGAAAGCGCACAAGGTGTGGGGATGAAGATGACGGCGAGTGGAGCGTAGGGTTTTTGAAAAAATAGACATTAGAAATCCTATCTAGGTTTATCCTACCCCCTTGGATTTTCTTATCTGGTTTATATCCAATCTTATTTTATCCTAGACCACCACCAAATACAGGATGATAGGATAAAACATATCTTATCTTAACCTTTATCCGGTCGATCAAACGCAGCTTTAATGCACACATCCATTCCCGTTCCCTCGTCACTCGGCCAATGTGTAGGGTGTCTATTTGTTTTGTCACGGGAGATGTTCAAACATTTTATGTGATCCATCCCGATGGTGGCGCACATCTTATCTCCTCCGCGTGCATCGGGCAAGATTCCACCTATCGGTGCTCAGCATTGGTCCAAATTTCATTGACGTTATTGATTCGAATGTAGAATCGACCGCGTCGTCGTCTTTTTTTTTTGGTCAAAGCGTCCTGTCTTAAGTATTTCATCACTCTAAGCAATCATTTTCAGATTTCACAGCTGCAATTGTCGCCTAAACATTGCGTATAGATGAGATTGGATTTAGACCGTCGGATTTAGCGAAACTTATGTTGGGCTCACATAAGTTTCACCGTTTTTAACGGTTCAAATTTTATGGGATACTATGTTTTTAATAATTTCACTCGAGTTGGATGTGCACGAACAAGGAAAAAAAAAGGATAATGACACAAATGGTCCATGAATTTTTAATTTGTTTAATGTGATCATTGGACTTTTGGTATATATTTAATGTAATCCCCGAACTATTTGAAAATATTCATTATAGTCGCTGAAGCGATCTTAAATCAATGGAAGGACCACATTAAACATTTTCATATAATTCACGGACTAAATTGAACACGTATCAAAAGTGTATGGACTGCATTACACAAATTAAAAGTTTAGGGTTCACATTGCATGTCGGATCAAAGTTCAGGGACTATATCGAGTAAATTAAAAGCTCATGGATCACGTTGCGCATCGGGGTCAAAATTATAAGGGACTATGAAAAACAGCATGGTTCTCATCCTCACGGTCGCAGGCTAGAGCCTTCGCCTCGCGCCGTTGATTTAGTGGACATCAAGAAAGACCTCACGTCGAGCTCCGATCGGACGGTGATACTTTTTAGTGTTTTTATTTTTTTAGATTTATATTTTAGTTTTATTTTTAGAAAATATTAAAAAAAGGAGGGGGTGGCGAAAGGGTTCGTTAAGACGTGAAGGAGGTGGTTCTCTTTCTTTCCCTCTCGTTCCCCCCAAAAACAGCTCACCACCTTCCCCCAAATTCGTTCGCGTGGGGCGACCACCGCCATCCACCGTCGTCCGGCGGCTCCTCGTCGGCCCTTCTCCGGCGGCTCTCGCGGCGGTTTCGTCCTCCCCCTACGCGGCGGCGGCGGCCGATTCGGCTCGATTCGATCCGCTCCTCTCTCTCTCTCTCTCTCTCTCTCTCTCTCTCTTGCGGGACTGTTGTTGCTCGCGTCTGTGACGGCAGAGCGTCGAAGGGAAGGGGAGGGGGAGGGGGCAGAAACCCGGAAATGGCGTATCGGCGAAGGCACGGGATCACGAAATCGTCGACCTTCAAGGAGGAGATTTATTCCGCCCCGCCGGCGACCGCCGACGACTCCTCGTCGTCGTCCTCCTCTTCTCTGGCCGCCCAGGCGATCAGAGCGTCCGCCGCTCACCGCGAATCGTCGCTCTCGTCTGCGTACGGAGACTCCGCTTTTGCGTACAGAGACAGAGAGAATGATCCTCTCAGATCTAAGGTTGCGCTTCTGCTTCTGCTTTTCCTTCCTTTTTCTTTTTTTCTTTTTTTTTTCCAGGAGCTTTCGTCGATATTTCGTTCTCTGTTTTGTGTCTCGCTTCGATTCAATTTCATTCGCTGTTAACGAACGAAGAGCTGGCTTTGTTAGGGTGTTTCGTGTTGCTTGCATTTTTGTTCTTTCGTGTAGGATTCGCGTGATCTGAGATCATTTATCTGAATCAGAATTTTTCGGCGACCGACGAAGCGGGCAAGTTTTAGTTAGTCAATTTGGAAATTTTCCCCTGCTTACGCCTGTTCAAAATTTAATTTCGAGAGTTCTCGATCACTGATGCATAGCGTCTTTGCAACTTCGGATTGGATAACATGCGATTTGTTAATTCAATCTGATTCGTTTACGTGCGGCATGCACATTCGAGGATATGTAGGTTCTCCGATGTGTTTTGAGTTCTGCAAAATACTGGGAATTTATAGAAAATTCATCATCGTGAAGCAGCTCAATCATCTGCTTTTCAGTGATTGAAACAGATTGCCCTGAATATACTTTCTGAAGAACTGAAACGACATCTGTTTTAATTCATGCATTTCTTTTTGACCCGTCAGCTATAATTTCTGAGGGAAATCGTACGGATTACTGTGATTGTGTATGAGGAATTAAAATTTCTTTACTGGCATCATAATTTCAATCTGGAATAAGTACGGAGGGGTAAAAAAAGAGAGTGCAATCACATTTCAATAGTTTAGCGTCATCTACACCTGGTCTTGGGACCCTTCAGTCTTTGAGGAATTTTACTGTAGGACATTTCTGCTCATCTCCTAGAAGGAAAATGCATTGAAGGTGACTGATCAGTAAAATCTGGTTGCCTTAAGGAATTGTTTTTGATCAAGCTCCGGATATATTTTGCGGCATCTGATTTTTCCTTTGGTTGTCGTCAGAGATATATCATCCCTAGCTGGACCCTTCGAATTTTAATTTATTCCAAGAAGTTCCGCTAAACGAATTAATCTCCTTTCTGGAGAGTTATTTTTTTTTTTTGGCGTGACAATTTGACAATATATGGCCTTATATTAGTGTTAAGTTGGAGGTAACACATTCCAAAATTTTTTAAGTTTCTCCATAACGTTGACCGTTCATGTTTTGTCTTTCTTTCAACCTAAAGTTGCATGTACCTGAAGGACAATCATCTTTCTTTCAAGTTTCTCCTTAATGTGACAGAACACACATATGTAGTGGTTCAATCAGGAGAAGAAATTATGTATTACACACTCTCTCTCTCTCTCTCTCTCTCTCTCCAGCTCAATGAATATAGTGATTGAATTGTAGAGCTTTTCTGCCTATGGGAATTCATCAGTGCAAATGGAGTCGAAATCCGGATTTTGGGGTGTTTTGGCTCGCAAAGCTAAGTCAATACTGGAAGATGAAAATGTATCTCAACAGTTTGAAAACCCCAGTAGAACAATGCCTCTGGTGATTGATAGCTCTGTGGATGGCCAGGTAAATCTTATAATATGATTTGAGGAGAAAAATTGATAGATGTTGACATGATACTTGTTGATTTGAACTTTGAAACCAATTTTTAAATATACAATAGGACATTATGATATTTATGTTCTCAATTTAACATGTGCTGATGCCTTGATGGTGCTTGCTTCTACTGGTTCTAGCATACTCATCAGATTTCTGAGAGCTTCAAAAGAATGGACAACCCTAGATTTCGAAAGGGCTTGGATAGGATCACAACTTCGCTTAATCAAATCGGTGATACTTTTGAAAAGGCTTTTGAGGTAACATCACTAGTCATCGTTTATTGTTATCATAGTTTGGCCGCTTTTTGATAGTACCTGCGAATTTGTGATTTGAGTTTATTCATTATGAATACCCAAGTTGGCCCAGTTGCAAATATTTCCCTCTCTATGGCTTGGATTCAAGACTCATTCATCCACCTTTACACTTATTCAAGGAAAAACAAATTTCCGAGTTTTATCCATCTCTCATCCTATTGCTATATATTTCTATGGCCATGATCCTTCTTCCCTTTAGATAAGTATATTTATGGCAAAATTATCAAAGCAGGATATAGGAGCTGTTACGGAGAATTTTATATTAATCAGAGAGTATAATTGGACTGACTTAACAAGGAATGAACTTGTAAACAACCTATTGGACAAATCATTGTGCTCGGTTGTATGCACAAGATTGCTTGCAGTTCTGAACTTCACAGCAGAAACAATGCCAACCTAGAATATTTCTTTTGAGATCAGAATCTTTGATCAGTTACAAGATTCTTTGGTTGATACGCATGGTAGAGATAGGCTTAATGTATGTGATACCCTTTTAACTTAGCCATTGGCCCAAAAGAAAAGCAGGAAAAAGAACGACAGAAAAACTTAATGTCAACCTAGTCTAGCTTTTAATTCCAATTCCCTCAGATTCTATCAGATAAGCAAAACTGGAGAATTTCATGTTCGACAAAGAAATGGTAGTGCAATTAGAGAAATGTTATCTCTAGATTCAAAACATGTTGGGCAGAAGACCAATTACCTTTTTGAGCTTGATTCCACTTTTCTGGCTCATCTCTTGTGAAAAGTCTGTTATCAATGGACAACCAGACATTTAGACAAAAATTTGCTGTAGAGCATCTGTGTCACTTTGCCAGAGTATAAACAGATGTATATTCCCCAAATTACCATGGATGGTATAAACAATGATCATTGCCTTCATCAAGCATACAAATTCCACATGAATCATTGCCAAGTATTGGAAATCTAATAATGCTTTTGGAGCATAAAATCAAGCATAACATACAAATAAAATTATCAAATGCTGTCATCAAGCTTGCCTTCAAAGTGCATCTGCGAGAGTTATTTCCTTGCCTATTGGTATCTTACCAGGTCATGTGCGAGCAATATTGTATCCTCCTTTTCCATCACCTTATGCATGCTCATCACAACAAGGCTTTAGCCAAGATTTAGAAATCTATTGTACATCAATTTACAGAAAATTTGGACAAATATAATCTTTTCTCTTAAAAACAATCACTTCAAAACACTGTTTAATACCAGAGATTGCAATAGCATTGCCAGATCTATGGGCTTTGAATGTTTGAGATAACCTCTCCAGGGTTCTCTCGGAATTATTTAGTATTCTGTCTGGAACTCATGTTCCCCAGCTAGAGCATAATAATGTAGTTCTTCTGCTACTGTGGGTGACATCAGGGAAGCTTTTTAATGTCATCGTTTCAAACTAAATTATGTTTTCTATTTCAGCATTGTTAATACCAATGCATATTCTGTCATTTTTTATGAGGACTTTGGGAATATAGTAATATACCACCCTTGCATCGTTGTTTTGTATGCCAAGCAATACTGCTCATTTTGTAAAATGTTTCTTCTGCTGCTCTTGCCTCTGTATACATGTTGATTGGCACCATCTTGACATGCGCATGCCCTCATGGCCTCTCATTAATTGGCTGAATTGAATAGTGATATCAGTTATGATTCAGCCGCTTGACATGTTGATGTGCCTCCAATATTGATAGGAGCAGTAGTCACAGATTGTTTTATCTGTGAGCTTAGCTAACACATGACTGCTAAGAACATATTCTTCTTTCATTGTATTGACAATCAGTTTTCACTCAGATTAAATAGATGTTAATGACTATGTCAATTCCTGTTTAGACTAATGCTGTTTTCTGCTATGTATTGATTAATGCAAGATTAGAACTTGAGTCATAAAGATATTGGAGTGAAATGTTGCCCTGTGCTCAATTTCCTTCTCCACATTTAACTGTGCTGCCGTTGATGGACTAGTGTTACTAATGCCTTGAAATGCTTATGGCATTCCCTTGCCATACTAGAAATTAAATGCTCATAAACTTCTCAAATATGTACAGGAAGGCCGGACTATTGTGGAAAATAAGACTGCAGATATTATTCAAGAAACCCGCAAACTGCAAATTAGAAGGAAAGGGAGTAACCTGGAGGTGCAGAATCCCGGCATGAATAGTTCCTGGCAGCAGCCAATCCAACAGCAGAACCCAACCAACCATGAAACTCAACTCAAGGCATCTCGCGACGTAAGGTGGCACCCTTGTAGTGTATGAATGGCTAAGTATTGAATGCCTCAAAATTGCGAAATTCGACTTGTGCAATTCGATGGTAAAACATTACTCGCGCGTGCATGCTGCTCTATAACAAGGACTATCCTCTCATGCAAGGCATTTTTGATTAGGAATGAATTATTCTCATACATTACCTTACTCAATCTTGGGGTCATGATAGGGAGTGTCTACAGTACAACCATTGTACAGTATAAAGTTTTTTATTTCATGACAACTTTTGCACTTGATTACAACCACACCCTGAAACGTTGTAAAACAACAAAAAAAACTCGCGTTTTGGGATGTTTTACGACATTTTTACTTGGTTATGACAGCATGTCATAATGTTGTATCGTACAACAGTTATACAATAGAAGTTCCCGGTCATGATACGCAGACCGAATATTAATCCAAATGAGTCATTGTATTTCACATAATTTGGCAGGCCAGCACCTGAATGTCCATCTAGTTTTTTTTCCTGATTATGCATTCGAAATATTGACAAGGTTACTACATTACTTTCAGCATCAATTTTATAATGTAGGAGGTGCTTTTCTTTCTCTCAATTTTCTTGCGGATCCAGTTTCTTACATCTACTCGCTGCTAATTGTTGTTCGGTCACAGGTTGCGATGGCAACAGCTGCAAAAGCGAAACTTCTTCTACGTGAGCTAAAAACTGTTAAAGCAGATTTGGCTTTTTCAAAGTTGCGATGTTCTCAGCTTGAAGAAGAAAACAAGAGCCTTCGAGAAAGCCGGGAGAAGGGGGGTAATCCTGCAGATGACGATATGGTTCTCTCTCTCTCTCTCTCTCTCTCTCTCTCTCTCGCACGCGTGCATTCAAGGACACAAATATGCACCATGCACGAGTCTGTGCTCTCATGCACTGTAACTCTTTGCATATTGTTAGGCATTTTAGGCCCACCCCCTACTCAGCTTCAATTGCATCATCTACATGTAACTATTTCCCAATTTGCTATTAGTTGCAAGTTATTATCCGACCCAAGAACCATAATAATTAAGCTTCTCACAAATAAAAGCAATATATTTCTCAGATACGCCTTCAACTCGAGACACTTCTAGCGGAGAAAGCTCGTTTGGCCAATGAGAATGAAACGTATTCACGTGAGAACCGCTTTTTGAGGGAAATTGTTGAGTATCACCAGCTCACCATGCAAGATGTGGTTTATATAGATGAGGGGATTGAAGAGGTCGCAGAAGTTTATCCCATCGGTTACCCCTCAGTTGCTAGCATGCTCTCACTTTCCCCAACTTCACCAAAATCACCAACCTCACCAACTGAGACACCTGCGTCCACAAAAGGCAAGATTTTTAATCTCCTGCCCGTGGAAGAAGAGGATGATGATGGCATTGAGGAAGAAGTCATCGAGAACTTAGATGACTCGGTTACAAACGAAGAAGGTGATAGAAGACCAACAACAGCTTCCGCCTAAGTTTTTGAGTCCCTATTTTATTTACAAGATTTGTCGAATGTCGATTTGTCTTAATTCTTTTTCTTCTTTTTCTTCCATTGTGGTTTTTCATCTGGAAGGTAAAAGGGGGTCGGGAGTAGACCATATGCTTGCTTGCATTAAGCTATTCATTGGGTTTGTGACTGTGTAATGCGAGCTGTTTGGTTTTGCTCTTACAATAATGTCTTGATGTTTGTTTGTATTCCTTCGTTGATGGCCTAGAGCGTGAAGCTAAGCTAATTTTGTAAATGATGTTCTCTTAAAGATTGCACTCTGAATTCTTGCAAAGTTTGAAGGTTTCCAGGTCTCTAGTTGATATAGATATCTGACTAGGAGAAGGATCGGTTTGAGGTGAGTTGATGTAATTTACAACTCGGAGCGAAGATCGCTTATACATATCTCAAGTTCTGACTTGATAAGTTGTCTCTCAAGCTCGACCTTTAGCTGATCAGACTTGACTTAAATGTCAAAAGGAAATATTAGTCTGCTCGAGAGTTAAATCTGGATGTCCAAAATTGAATAACCATGTTATATGCGTGTTCCAACACTTAAGAATGTATAAATATAGTTGACATAAATGGAAAACAACTCGACGTTGGTATGTTACCTTCAATTTTTGACAGTTTGTTGCATAATTTAGAGAATGACCTCAATATGGATACATGAAAAATTTTGTTACATGAAGATTGTACGTTTCAGGAAATGGACTACAGAGAGAGCTGAGGAGTTGATCCTCTTGTTATATATGCAGAACTCCAATTTGACCCTTTTGCTTGACAGGTTCCTTGTTCTAAGTTCAATTGAAAACGCCAGCCACAATATCCACGCGTGAAGTTAGCTGAAAGAGCACTCTCCGAAACGCTTGCATGCTATTATGATTGTGCTAGGAAACAAAGAGTAGCGAGCGCGACGAGGGGCAGACTGTCGAAGCAAATCCTGCTGTCGTAAGTGAAACACGCAAAAACAAACAGGAAAATGTGTTCCCGAGTCAGTAATTCAAACAGATAAATGTAGCTCCGTGAAGAGCCAACCCAATTGATCAGGAAAGTAATTCAATTGATGCAGCGGAGAAGACAACGAAAGTTAATCATCCAGACCTGACTTTGATGAAGTTGAATGGTGTGGCTCAAGATGTCTACGGGTCTAGCATTCGCAATGTCCATCCACGACGTTTGTGTTCCCCCCATCAGCAGATGCTTTTCCGAAAATCGCTCGCAGTGCAAAGTAAAAAAGGTACTGCAAGTAGCTTTCATACACTTGCAGCCATGCTCCATAGTCAGCAAGCCATCCCTCAAAATCGGCCATTATTTGCATGTAAGAAGCAGATCAAATAACCCAAATATGTGATCGCCTGGCAATGATAATCTGAGTACCAGCTGGCCCACAAATATTCTCTGCTATCGATTCAAAGAGACCATCACCATGATCAAACACCATACACTCCTAATTGGTAAATAGGACATCGAAGGGAACAGATTGTGTTAGGAAAAGAGTATACAAGAAAACTAGAAACTCTCTCTCTCTCTCAAGGCGCATACATAACAGCCTAATCACGGATTTATGACACAACTTGTTGACCGCCCCAAAGAAAACATTGTTGTCTTTAGTTCCATACTGAGCAAGAGTTCCATGGCTGAATTGCGTAACTTTAGTACATAGTAGTAAAGTTATTGCTATTAACATCTTATACGAATCAAGAGCATCCTCACACCGCTTGATCATTTGTATGAATTTCACTCGTTTGATAAACATTAGGCACCAAAAGCACTAACTGATTAGTACATGTACCAGTTAGAATACAGAGATTTCTTACAGAAGCAAGGTATATGAGAAACAAAATCCACCTTACACTCCTCGAAAAGCCTAACAATGAAGCAATCGAAAAAATCTCCCAGAGTTAAAACAACTTAATCAATGGGACAAGCGACTCATTGAGATGATGTGTGGAATAAAACTTGCCTTGAATCTGGATTACTGTTCATCACAGTTCAGATGAAAAAGTGGACAGATCTCAGAGACAATGGAGAGTTCAACTAGAAGAGGAAGAAGTTCCATTTGTCCCGAGATGTTTAACCCACAACTTCATTGTCGCTACAATTGCAGAAAATCCCCTTTCAACCATTTCACTGACGAGTTGCCCTGCTCTCATGTTTCCATTATTTCTTAGTAGTCCTTGGATGATTGTTTTATAAGTGAAAACATTTGGAAGGCATCCGTTTCCTTCCATCTCCTTTAGCAGCTGATATGCTTCCTCTGTGCGTCCTCCTTTGCACAGTCCATGCATGAAAATATTATATGTCCGCATGTTAGGTTGCAACCCTCGAGCATGCAAACAATCAAACAGCGCTTTTGCATCTTCGAGCTTTCCAGCATTACACATGCCATTTATTAGAATATTGTAAGTCACAATGTCTGGGACGAATTTGGAATCTTCCATCTTTTGAAACAATGTCATGGCCTTGTCAATCTGCTGCATTTTACACAAGCCATCCAGGAAAGTATTCAGGGTATAATGATCTAGAGATAGATCAGAAGATTGCATCTCGTTAATTAGCTCCTCCGCGGCTTGAAGGTTCCCAACCTGGGAAAATCCATTTACGAGAGTGCTGTACGATATGACATCAGGAACCAAGCCCCTTTGAAGCATTTCTTGGAAAAGCATCTTCGATTTGCCAACTCTTCTAACTTTGCGGTATCCATTAATCAACGTGTTATAACTAACGACAGCAGGTGAGCAGCCTCTTTCAACCATCCAATTAAGCACTTCCATAGCATCTTTCATTCTATTTTGCAGACAATAACCATTCATCAGTGTAGTATAAGTGAAATTAGAAGGCACTATACCTAATTGAATCATCTGGTCGACTATGGCCTCCGCCTCTTCAAGCATTCCCTCTTTACAATGTGCATCCACCAGAACAGTGAAGGTATGAACATTCGGCATTACTCTGCTTTGCAACATATGACTCAGCAGTCTTCGAGCCTCTTTCAATTGGCCGGAATTGCACACTCCCTGAATGACGGAGGTATAAGTAACGAAGTCTGGTTCGATTCCTGCCTTCATCATCTTCTCCAACAAGACTGTAGCATCTTTCCATTGGCCTAGGTTGCATAAGCAATGAATCAACGAGCTATAAGTGCTTAAGTCGGGTTGATGCCTCCGCTCGTCATCTCTTTCAACAATACCAGAGCATCTTCCATCTGGCCTACATTGCACAGGCCATGGAAAAAGGAGGTATAAGTAACAACATCTGGTCGGACGCCCTTCATACTCAAACTTTCGTGGAGTCTCAAGGCCTCTGTGATCAATCCCTCCTTGCAAAGACCGTCTATTACTATGTTGTATGTGAAGGAATTAAGCCTGCAGCTTCTCTCTTCCCAGTCCCTTAGCAATTCAATCGCCAATCTGGCGTTACCCGCCCTGCATAACCCCTTCGCGATTATCGCATACGCGGTCTCGTCAGGTGCGGGGCCTTTTCGCTGCATATCATGGAGGAACCTCAACGCTTGATCAGTTTTGCCCTGAATAAGGAGACCATCAATTAGGATGCTCGACGCCACCACATCGATGCGAAACCCAAGCTTCAAGATCCTGCCCAGGATAGACAAGCCCAAATCAACCCGCTTTAACCGAAAAAAGCAATTCAACGAAATCGTCAGCCAAAAATGATTATCTTCAATCCCCAACGAAAGCAGCCGCTCGATCAACCGGATGGCAGTGGAGTACTGCTTCATCCTCACTATAGCACCCAACAGTAGACGAAAGTCTCTGGAGGAAGGCAAAGGGTTTGTCTTAATCATTTTACCGAAGTAACACAAGGCGTCGCCCACACTCGTGAACCAACCACCACGACCACCACCACCTTTAGCTCTGCAATTTGTCCTCACGCAACTCAAGACCTGGTTCGGGTTAGGGTTAGGGGTCGAAGAAAACCTCCGACGACGGCGAGACGAGAAAAGGAGATGGAGAAGGGAATGGGATGACGACTGGCTGGACATAGCAGTTGGAGCAGGACGAAGAAGAAGGAGGAAGACGGAAGAAGCAGGGCAGCGACACGTTCGCTTCATCTCAGCGAAGCTGATGATGACGAATCCGAAAGCTGAATAGCTTTTGTCATAGGATTCGTACCACAAAAAACCCAAATCCCATTCCGACTTAATTAAAAAAAAAACATCAATTTAGGTCGAGTGACAATTCTATTCCTTTTTTTTATCTCATAAAAAATCATCAATTTTTATTTATATCCCAAATCTAGCTCCCTTGACTTAGAATCATTGATTATCCAACTTGACTATTTCACATCAGTAATAAATTCACAAGGCTTCTTGATTAGATTTAAAGTACTATTCATTATCTTCTTCTCTGAGTAACAGCTTGATGAATAACTGTGAAAACGTTCATCTCTTTTACTTCACCGGCAAATCAAAAAGATCTTCATATTGAATATCTCTAGATAGACTTTGCCGTTTTATCGTACTTTGAAGTTGTAGACCGCCGCCCGTCGACAAATGCCATGAATAAGATCTGACAAGCTCACGACCATAACCTTTTTTTTCTCAAACAAAGATGATTTTAGACAGAGAGTTAACGAGGGCCAAATTTTGGATAAAGCTGAAAGTTTGTGATTTTTTATGAGACAAAGAAAAGTAAGGGTCAAAATTGTCAATCGACCTAAAGTTTGTGCTTTTTTTAAAATTAGCCCAAAAAAATCCCAAATTGATATACATGTGACAAATTTACTAAAATTAATTTTTTGATCACCAAAAACTCCAAACTGGCATACTTGTGACAAATTTGACCTCCGTTAAATTGAATTAATACCATGAAAAATTACAAACTGATAAATATGTGACAAACTGAGGGGTAAAATCCTAAATTGGTATACCCATCAACTGTCACGTGTTATATAACTCAACAATTTGATGGTAAAATTTAACGAAAACTAACGGAGGATGAATTGATCACAAGTATACCAGTTTGGAGTTTTTTGTTATCAAAAAATTATTTTAAAATAAATTTATCACAGGTGTACTAGTTTGGGGTTTTTTGTGGTATGAGTCTCTCTCAACCAAGACCTTATACTCATTTTGATGGTCCCATGAGCTCAAAATCCTTCCTTCACTTATTTTATTTTGAAAAGTATAAAGTTTTAATCAAGTCAAACTTGAAAGTCTTTGACCAAAAAAAAATAGTGATATAATTTTTTTAGGGATGTATTCATCGGAAGTTCTAAAACTTGTCACGAAAGTACAATTGAGTCCTAAAACTTGCAAAAAGTGCAATCAAGTTCTAAAACATGTTAAATTGATTCAATCGAGTCCTAAAATTAATACCGTCTAATTTACTAAAGGAAATGCTGATGTGACTTTTTTTTTAAAAATTATCCTATGTGGCAACGACGTGACTTATTATTATTATTATTATATAAAATTTATTTAAATTAAACTTTAAAAATAAGTTTAAAAAAAACATAAAAAAGAGGAGGAGCTAAAGTCAGGCAAGGAGGCCTAGAAGCCCTCGCCGGGAGGGACCCGCGAGGGTGAGGAACGATCGGCAAGCGGTCGCGGTCCTCCCCCAAACTCACCCAAACTTGGTTGAGGGCCGCCACTAGCGACCGACCCAGTGGCAACCCTCATCGACGGTAGGCGAGGGGTCGCGGCCCTCCCCCAGACCAAGCGAGGGCCTGCAGGCCCTCGCTTGCCATCAGCGAAGGTTGCCGGCCCCTCCCATAGATGGTGGGGAGGGGATGTTGGCAGCAGCAGGGAGGGTTGCAACCTTCCTCGCCTGACTTCTCCTCTTCCCCGTTTTTTATAATTTTTTTATTGTTAGCTTATTTTTAATTTAAATTTAAATTTAAATGAAATTAGTATTAAAAATTAAAATTAGGTCAAAACGACGTCGTATTGGTCTTATTTATAATAATTTAGTCATGTCATTGCTACGTAAGATAGGAAAAAAAAAAGGCCATGATAGCATTTTCCATTAGTAAATTAGACGGTGTTAACTTTAAGACTCAATTGAATCAATTTAACAAGTTTTAGGACTTGATTGTACTTTTTGCAAGTTCCAGAACTCAATTGCATTTTCGTGACAAGTTTTAAGACTTATAGTAAACATATATTCTTTTTTTATAAAAAAACCCCTAACTTCTAAAAATTGGCTTACACCATTCAAATAATTATCAAATTGCTACATTCATGCCACATCTAACCCAAAATCCCAATACGGTAAATTAGTGTCATATTTAACCCAATTTTAAAGATTTTTTATGACACGAAAAACAATTTGAGATAATTGTAGTATAGATGTATCAGTTTTGGATTTTTTTTTACACAAAAATTAATTTAAGGTAAATCTGACACGAGTGTAGTAATGGTGAATCTTGCAAAAAGTGGTACTGGCAATTAAGATGCAAATTACCACCAATTAACAAGAAGCAAGAAAACAAGATGCTTTTTAGAAATCCACTTCTAAGGTTTTCTTCTAGGATTGCATAAGAATAAGATGGATCCTTGTCTCACACATTCCTTGATGGCCACTAATCTCCCACAAACAGGTCAACCAAAGTGACAAGCTTTTCAGATATTTCAGAACTAGCACAGTATGACCCAACAAGAATTACCAACCCCAACATTAAGTTCTTTTCAGCTTTCATTGTTTATGGACAGTTTACTGGGCTTAGTACCCGTTGCATAACTTAGAGGATGACATTATTAGTGATCCGTTCACCGAAAGGAAACTGAAAAATTTGTAAAATATTCTCCTAAATATAATCGATTATATCTCTTGAAATAATTAATCAATAAAAAATAATTTCATTATCGATAATAATTTATATTTAAATAATTTTATGAACGATGAAAAAATCTTTCGTTTATTCATTTTTTTAAGAGACACAAGTGATTATTTTTAGACAAATCCCTTTTTGTGCATGCGCTCGCCGCATGCATACACGAGAGGACACCAATATTCACCATGCACTAGTATGGGACTCTCATCGTGCGCAAGTATGGGACTCTCAGGCATTGTAAAGAAATTTATGCCCACCTCCTACTCAGCTTCGTTTCAAATGCATCATTATCCACATGTCACTATTTCCCAATTTGCTATTAGTTCCGAGTTAGTATCCAACCCATGAACCACATTGGTTAAGCTCCTCACAAGTATATTTCTCGGATTCGCCTTCAACTGGAGAAGCTTCTTGCGAAAAAAGCTCGTTTGGCAAACGAGAACGAAACATTTGCACGCGAGAACCACTTGCTAAGGGAAATTATCGAGTATCACCAACTCATCATGCAGGATGTGGTTTGTATAGATGAGGGATTGAAGAGGATGCGGAAGTTTTATATAGTTGGTTACCCCCTCAGTCACTAGCATGCTCTCACTTTCGCTGACTTCATCAGTATCACCACCCTCAGCAACCGAGACACCCGCGCCCATGAAAGGCGAGATTTTGAATGTCCTGCCCGTGGAAGAAGACAGCTATATATGGCTGGGAGGACAAAGTCATCGAGAACTTAGATGACTCGGTTACGAAGGAAGAGGGCGACAGAAGACCAACACTGGCATCTGCCTAAGTTTTTGAGTCCCTTTTTCATTTACAAGATATGTCGAATGCCGATTTGTGTTGATTCTTTTTCTTCTTTTTCTTACGCGGTGGTTTTTCATCTGGGAGGAAAAAGGGGGGTCCGGAGTAGACCAAATGCTTGCTGGCATTAAGCTATTGATTGCGTTTGTGACTCTGTAATGCGAGCTGTTTGGTTTTGCTCTTCCAATAATGTCATTGATGGCCTAGAGCGTGAAGCTAATTTATGTTCTCTCAAAGATTGCACTCTGAATTCTGCAAAGGTTGAACCTCTCAGGGCTTCTAGCTGTTGTTGACATCTAACTAGGAGAAGCATCAATGTGAGATGAGTCAATATAATTTACAACTCAAAGCCAATGACACTTATACTCACCTCGAATTCGAGTTGATAAGTTGTCTCTTGAGCTTGAACTTTAGCTGACCTGACTTGACTCATATGTCAAAAGGAAATTTGAGTCTGATAGGGAGTTAAACCTGAAAGTCAAAAGTTGAATGACGATGTTATATGCATGTTTCCAACACTTGTGAATGTATCGTGTGCGCTAATTTAAGTTGAAGATTTCAAGCATCAGCTACTTGACTCTACTTGAAAAGAATTGGAGGAAATCTTAACTATTTAAGCCAGCATCAATACAAAGCTCGATAATCTGCTTGCATTGCAATTCAGGACATCTTATGCACTATATTGTGCAAAATTTGTTGGTAATGAATACGAGGAAATGAGGTTTAGCCAAGTGCATTTGTTAAAGCACATATTGATATATGATTTCAAAGAGAAATAGCAAAGAGGAAGGCCTGACTAACATTCTCAAATCATCATTCCTTCTGAATATTGCAGTAAGAGCTCGTTGATGAACTGTGCGTAATGCGGTACCGGCGATTAAGATGCAAAATTGTAACATCATACCATCTGATACAATGTTCACCCGTAAATCAAATGCTTTTCGTAAAATCCATCGCAGTGCAAAGGAAAAGATACCGCAAGTAGTTTTCATACACTTGCTGCCATGTTCCTTAGTCAGCAAGTTGCCCCTCAAACTTGGCTCTTATTTGCATGTAAGAAGCAGAGCAAATAACCCAAAAATATGCAATTGACCTGCGATGACAATCTGAGTACCCAGCTCATCACAAATATTCTCCACCATTTATTCTAAGTGACCATCACCATGATCAAACACCATCCAACTTCATGTATGCATCTTCTTTGAAATTACAATGGTACATACGACATTGAAAGGATCAGATTGTCCAAGTCTCTCTCCATGATATTTGTGCACAACGTCAGAATTGCATAACTTTAGTACATGGTACAGTTATTGCTATTAACATCCATTTAATTCGAGAGCATCCTCACACCACTTGATCATCTGTATGAATCTTACCTGATTGATGCGAGTACATACACCAGTAATAACCGAGATTTCTTACGGAACCTAGGTATGCTAGAAACAAATCCACCTTCCACACCTCCAAAAGCCTTATAATGAAGCCAGAGAAAAAATTTTCTAGACTTGAAACAAGTTCATTAATGGGATGTGGGACTCAATGAGATGATGTTTGGAAGAAAATTTACCATTGATCTGGTTTACTCATCATCCCATTTGAGCTGAAAAAGTGGACAGATCTGAGATAATGGAGAGTTCAACTAAAAGAAGTAGTTCCATTTGTCATGAGATACTTAACCCACAGCTCCATCGTCACTATATTTGCAGAAAATCCCCTTTCAACCATTTCATTGACAAGTTGTGGTGCTCTCATATTTTCGTTATGTCTAAGTAGTCCTTGGATGATTATGTTATAAGTGACACCATCTGGAAAGCATCCATTTCCTTCCATCTCCTTTAGCGGCTGATATGCTTCCTCTGTGCGTCCTCCTTTGCACAACCCACGCATGACAACACTATATGTCCACACGTTAGGTTGCAAGCCTCGAGCATGCAAACAATCAAACAGCCGTTTTGCATCGTCAAGCTTTCCAGCATTACACATGTCATTTGTTAAAATAGTGTAAGTCACAATGTTTGGGTCAAATTTGGAATCTTCCATCTCTCGAAGCAATGTCATGGCCTTGTCAATCTGCTGTGCTTTACACAAGCCATCCGGGAAAGCATTCAAGGTATAATGATCTAGAGGGAGATCACAACATTGCATCTCCTTTATTTAGCTCCTCTGCGGTTTGAAGGTTTCCAACCTGGCAAAATCCGTTTACGAGAGTGTTGTACATGATGACATCAGGATTCAAGCCCCTTTGCAGCATTTCTCGGAAAAGCATCTCCGACTTGTCAACTCTTTTCGCTTTGCAGTATCCGTTAATCAACGTGCTATAACTAACAACATCAGGTGAGCAGCCTCTTTTAACCATCAAATTAAGCACTTCGATGCATCGTCCATTCAATTTTGTAAACAATAACCATTCATCAATGTATTATAAATGAAAGTATTAGGCATTATACCCAATTGAATCATCTGGTCGACTATGGCCTCTGCCTCTACAAGCATTCCCTCTTTACAATGTACATCCACCAGACTAGTGAAGGTTTGAACATTCGGCATTACTCTGCTTTGCACCATGTGACTCAACAGTCTTTGAGCCTCTTTCAATTGGCCAGAATTGCACACTCCCTGAATGACGGAGGTATAAGTAACGACGTTCGGATCAATTCCTGCCTTCATCATCTTCTCCAACAAGACCGTAGCATCTTTCCATTGGCCTACATTGCACAGACCATGGATCAAGGAGTTATAAGTAACAACATCTGGTTTGAAGCCCTTTCTACTCGTACCTTCGTGGAGTCGCAAGGCCTCTGTGATATTGCCCTCCTTGCAAAGACCATCTGTTACTATGTTGTATGTGAAGGAATTGATCCTGCAGCTTCTCTCTTCGCAGTCCCTCAGCAATCCAATCGCCAATCGGGTGTAACCCGCCCTGCATAACCCCTTCATCATTCCTGCATATGTGGTCTCATTAGGTTCGGGCCCATTGCGTCCCATATCATGGAGGAACCTCAACACTTGATCAGTTTTTCCCTGAACAGAGAGACCATCAACCATCAATTAGGGTGTTGGATGTCACCACATTGAACTGAAACCCAAGCTTCAAGATTCTGCCCAGGATAGACAAACCCAAATCAACCCGCTTTACCCGGCAAAAGCAATTCATCCAAATAGTCAGCAAGGCAACATCATCCTCGACCCCCAAAGAACGCAGCTGCGCAATCAACCGGGTCGCTGTCGAGTAATGCTTCATCCTCACTATAGCACCCAACAGTGGACTAAAATCCCCGGAAGAAGGGAAAGGGTACATCTTCATCATTTTACCGACGCAGCACGAGGCGTCGCCGACCCTCGTAAACCCACCACCACCACCACCAGCTCTGCAATTTGTCCTCACGTAACACAAGAACTGGTTCGGGTCGTCTAAATTAGAAGTGGGGATCGAGCAAAAACTCCGGCGACGGCGAGACGAGAAAGGGAGGTAGAGAAGGGAATAGGATGATGAATGGCCGGAGATGGCAGCTAGAGCACGAAGCAGAAGAAGAAGGAAAATGAAGGAAGCACCATGAAGACACGTTCGCTCCATCATCAGCTGATGACGTGAATCTGAAAACTGAAGAGCTTTTGCATTGGGGTCTGTCTCTTTTCTCTTAAATTAAAAGACGATGTGTTTTTTTTTTCTTGGGTCGAATTAAAAGATGATGTTAATCGAACTTTTTATTTGTTCAATTAGGTTCCTACCAATTTTTAGATAAATATGAGGTTTACTATTTGAATATTATAACACTCCTCCTAAAGCATGGAGATTTATAATTAGAGAGGCAAATAAAGATTTGAAAATATTTGAACTCAAGATTTTCTCCTTTAATGACATGTGAAATTTTATAAGATTACTGCCAAATGTTTTAAAAATTTAAATTATTCGATGGATGTGTTGTTTAATATCCGAATATTTTAACACATCAATCTACATACATGAAATTGCAAAAATTAATACGTCTTTCTTTGTTCTAGTTTTATGAAATGAGCGAAGTGATCTTTGCTCAATCACTTTAAATAGACTTTCTCATTCATTTAACTCAATTTCAATGGTGATTTTGAGCAATTTCACCAAATTTGCACGAAAACCATGAAGGAAAGCCATTAGCAAGAAGTACCGATACTTTATCTCGCCCTTTTCATTCTCAACTGAATGTGATATTAATTGAACGTTTAAGAAAGAAGATGACTATTTGTATTGAGGGAATGATATTGTACTAATCCGTAAGCTTTTCTTTATATCGAAGCTTCTTTGGAAACTCAAGCCTGATGCACTTGCACACGGTTTTAGTCAGGGAAGAATGTCCAAAAATTGAAATTAAAACCATCATCGCAAAAAGTGGCTTTGCTTCAGTGGCTAAGCCCAGGGGACCTGCTTTTGTAAACAAGGAAATGGACAACCGAGACAGCTGAGGAGTTGATCCTCTTGTCATATATGCAGAACTTCAATTTGATCCTCTTGCTTGGCAGGTTCCATTTCTGAGTTCAATTGATCATACCGGCCACGATATCTGCACGTGAACTCAGCTCGAAGAGCGCTCTCTGAAACGCTTCCATGCTACTATGATTATGTGAGGAAACAAAGAGTAGAGGGCGCGATAAGAGGCAGACTGTCCAGGCAGTCCTGCTGCCTTAACTGAAACACACAAAAACAAACAGACAAAATGCGTTCCTGAATCAGTAATTGAAATAGATGAAAATATCAAGAAATGGGCCTCGATTGAGAGGCAACCCCATTGATCAGGAAAGTAAACCAATTGATGCAGTGAAAAAGACAACGGGAATTTACACCATCTGGGCCTGACTGTGATGAAGTGGGTTGGTGTCGCCCAAGGCGTCTACGTGGTTTGGCATTGGGAACATCTGTCTACGGCTTTCATGTTCACCCATCAGCAGAGGCTTTTCTGAAAATCCCCTGCAGTGCAAAGGAAAAAAATACTGCAAGTAGTTTCCATACAGTTGCTGCCATGTTACTTAGCAAGAAGCAGAGCAGATAGCTTCACTACTGTTTGCCATGTAAGAAGAAGAGCAAAAACCCCAAATATGTAATCTAGCTGCGATGATAATCCGAGTAACCAGCTTGCCAAAAATATTCTCCGCTATTAATTCAAAGTGCCTATCACCATGATCCACTACCATCCACTTCCACGTATGCATCTTCTTTGAAGTAACTATAGAACATTGAAGGGATCAGATTGCGTTAACAAAACTGTACCAAAGAAAACTAGCATCTCTCTCCAAGCACATACATTACAAGCTAATTGGGATTTATAGCATAATATTTTGAAACCCACAGTCCTATTGTTTTCTTTAGGACTGTGGACACGCGGCACGTGTCGGACACCGATTCAAAAGCAAAAATAGCGTGTCCGTGCTTCGTAGTTGATCCTGCAGCTTCTCTCTTCCCAGTCCCTTAGCAACTCAATGGCCAATCTGGTGTTACCCGCCCTGCATAACCCCGTCGCAATTATCGCATACGTGGTCTTATCGGATTCAGGGCCATTTCGTCCCATATCATGGAGGAACCTCAACGCTTGATCGGTTTTGCCTATATAAAGAGACCATGAATTTTAACCACAAAAAAAAAAGGAGACCGTGAATTAGAGTGTTGGATGTCACCACATTGATGTGAAACCCAAGCTTCAAGATCCTACCCAGGATAGACAAACCCAAACCGACCCGCTTTAACCGGCAAAGGCAATTCAGGGAAGGAAATCGTCAGCAAAACACGATCATCTTCAATCCCCAGCGAATGCAGCTGCTTAATCAACCCAATGGCAATCGAGTACCGCTTCGTCCTCACTATAGCACCCAACAGTAGGCTAAAATCCCTGGCGGAAGGCAAAGGGTCGGTGTTGGTCATTCTACCGAAGCAACAGAGGGCATCACCGACGCTCGTGAACCCACCACCACCTTTAGCTCTGCAACTTGTCCTAACGTAACTCAGGACCTGGTTCGAACAAAACCTCCGGCGGCCGCGAAACAAGAAACGGAGATACGAGAGATGGGGGAGACACAGAATGGAATGGGATGACGACCCGCCGGAGATCACAGTTGGAGCAGGAGGAGGAAGAAGGAAGACGGAAGCACGGCAGAGACTCGCTCGCTTCATCAGCGGCAGATGAATCTGAAAGCTGAGTAGCTTTCTCTCTCACGAAGCACACGCCAGTCTCTACAGTAATAGCTCAAAAACGGCTTCCGGGTCATAATACGTACTGGTGAATACAAAAATAAAGTGGAGATGTACGAAATGCAATTGAATTGGAAATTGATAATGACACCGATGCCCCCATGAAATTTCGTGCAATACGTAATTAAGTCCATGAACTTTTATATCAGGGATAATGACATAGTCTCTGAAATTTTGGTCTAATATGTAATGCGGTTCATAAACTTTTAATTTATTCAATATAATCTATGAACTTTTGATACATATTCAATGTAGTCCTTGAACCTGAATTAATGGAATGATTATATTAGACATTTTCATATAGTTCTGGGACTATATTGAATATAAAAAGAAAGTTTAAGAACGACATTGAATAAATTAAAAATTCATAAATCACATTGCATATTGGGTTAAAGTTCAGAGACCACATTACATATTGAGCCAAAATTCAGGGATTCTTTTTGTTAATTTCCCGTAATGTCATATTTGCACTTTCCATCGGTTCCAATAAGTGCTTGAGCTATTTTAAAAAATTCAACAATATCCTTGCATTAGTAAGCGCTAATCAGATTTACTAACATGGGCGCCAATCTAAAGCACTAACATTGGATTGGAAAAAACAAACAAATTTATACATTTCATTCATACTTTAAATTGAAAAAAATTAATACAAGTTCATTTGAACATTTTATTTAAAATAAGCAATTTTTTCTTCGATCAATTACTTTAAACGACATTCTCATTCACCTAACTCCATTCGATAGCGATTTACGTGATGTCACAAATTCGGTACGAGGACAAGTAAAATAACAAAAGCCATTAATAACAAGGATGATATTTAATTTAACCCCCTCATTCTCAACTTAACGTGATCTTATTCAAAGCTTAAGAGTTAAGAGATAAGATGACATTGTTTGTATTAAATGAGTGATTATTTACTAATTTGGAAGCTTTTCAGAGCAAGGATTACATTGAAATTGAAGGGATAGCTCGGGGACTTGATTGAACCTACTTAAAATTTATGGATGACTTCATACGTTAGACAAAGTTGAAAAACCTAATTGCACTAATTAAAATCTCTAGGAAGACAACGACATATTGCATATTAAACAAAAATTCAGGGGCTAATAACGTTGTTGTCACGAACCGAGAAAAAACCTGTTAAGCAATAACATATCCTTTCCATTTACCTTTTGTTAACACCTACGGCCAAGTAATCAAATAGAGAAACTAAAAACTTCAGCAAAAAGGAAAAGGAGAGAAATCGCTCCTCATCTCCTCCATTGACTTTTTAACATATTTTGATCATCAAAGTATCATTTATCATCTTGAATATACTTTCCTTGAGAATATTTTTAAACTAAGGCTTCATTTGTTTCGCGAAAAATAAATCATTTAAAAAATATTTTCTTGAAAACAATTGATCAAACCGGGTGATTGAGAAAAATCAGACCCGTCCATAGTCCAATTCCTGGTCCAATCGATTAATCGGCCAGTCCAATCCTGTCAAGTTTTTGGGGTTAGCGGGATCATACATTTTGTGTCCCGTAATTAACGATTCTCTCACCGGTGTAAGTTTCTCTCGCGGTCAAAGATGCAATCACAAATCGGACGTCCGAAGTTTCCATAGCCAATTGTCCAACTTCATCCGCAGAATTCAAGTTTACTCTCACATGTAATAATGTTTCCCTGGAGATGGGGCATACTTTTCTTCGAGAAGAAAAACACCCCAAGCTACCACAACGAATTATGCCAGCCAATCCGTAGAACTCGAGTTTACCCGGGCATGTAACATTGATTTAATGGAGATATGGCATAAGGTTGTTCAAGAAGGATACAGTAACGTTGTATCCCCGAGATTGCTCGCAGCTCCGAACTTCACGACAGAAACGATGCCAACCTAAATTATCTCTTTTCATATCGGAATGTTCAATCGGCGATATGATTGTTTGCTTGATAAACATGGTAGGGAAAGGCTACATTTATATATGATCACCTTTTAACTTAGCTGTTGGCCCAGAAGGAAAGCGGAAGAAAGAATGATAGAAGAACTTAGAGCACGAATGATAACCATTTTGTTCCAGAAACAACTCTTAGAACATCTCAAGACGAGTTTCTGCGGAAAGAAACCCATTTGATAATGACCAAAAATTTCTATTTTTGGAACAGAAACCCGTTTGACAGCAGCATAAAATTTATATTTTCTGGAACATAAACTAGTTTGATAACAACATAAATTTCTATTTCTCAAAATAGCAATCCATTTTTTTAGAAATGGTCTCTAAAATGAAAATCAATCAAAACGCCCAAACCCTAATGAAGCCCTAAATGCTTATTCATTCAAAGGATTGTGTTGTTTTTTAGGGTTTTTTAGGGGTACAAACCCCTTTTAGAGGTTAAACCCCTTTTAGCGATTTTTAGGGGTTAAAACCCCTTTTAAAATCCTAAACTAAAGAGTCATAAAAAATATCATTTGGACACCTCAAAAAATTTAAATTTCACTTAAAGTGGGTGGCCATAGGTATTCGAAACCATTCTGTGAAGTTTTGAAATTTTTGATTTTTTTATTTTTTTTGAAAAAATTCACCAAATTTCCTATTTTCTTGAAATCTGACTTTTTTTATTTTCCAGAAATTTTTATGAATTTTTCTGGAATTTTTAAATTTTTATGGATTTTCTAAATTTTTTTTAGATTTTTAGGAATTTTCCGGATTTTCTAATTTTTTTTATGAATTTTATGAATTTTCTAATTTTTTTTATGATTTTTCTATTTTTTTTTTCTAATTTTTTTTTATTTTCCTATTGGGAATGAACTGGACTGAACCGGTTCGGGCCGGTCGGACTAGGTCAAACCGGGGCCAAATTTAGGAAGAGATGTGTTTTGTAGAGAGAAGACAAATTCTTTTAGAAATGGTTTTCATTTCTCGTCCAGAAATAGAAAACCTACCTTTTTTTTGTTCTAGAACAAAAAGTTGTTCTACAAATAGAAAAATGGAATTGCATTACCAAACGAGTTTCTATTTCAAATCTGTTCCCGGGAGCAGAAAACTAGTTCTTGACAGAAACAGAATGGTTATGCGTCCTTAATCTCAACCTAGTCTTAGCTTCTTGGACTCTTTCAGATAACCTATGCGGGACAATTATATGCCCGACCAGGAAATGGTACTGCAAGTACAGAAATGTCATCTCTAGATTCCAAGCATGTTCGGCAGAAGACCAATTACTTTCATGAGCTTGATTCCTCTTTGCTGGCTCATCTCTTGGGGAGAGTCTGTCACTCATGGACAAGCACAGAGTTACAGCAGAAGTTGGTGTAGAGCGTCTCAGTCACTTTGCCACAGGGCATAAACCAAAAGATCCCTCAAAATTCCATGGCTGCTACTAGCGGTATACGAATTCTGATATGAATCATAGCCGCGAATCTAAAATTACTTTTAGAGCATAGAATCGAGCATCACATACACTTAAAACGATCAAATGCCGTCATCAAAGTGTATCGGGGAGAGTTATTTCCTTGCCTGTTGGTATCTTACCTGGTCAAAGGCAAGCAATATTGCGGCCTCCTTTTCTGTCACCTTAAGTATGAATACTCATTTCGACAAGGCTATGGCCAAGATTTGGAAATCTATTATGCATCAATTTACAGCAAATTTGGAAAAAAAATTATATGTTCTTGTCGAAAAAACCGTTTAGTACCAGAAAGGGATAATGACACAAACAGTCCCTGAACTTTGGCTCAATGTGCAATTTGATCCCTATATTTTTACTTTGTTCAATTTAGTCCCTGAACTTTAACCTAATATTCAATGTGGTTCCTGAACTTTAAATTTATTCAATATGATTCCTGAACTTTTGGTACATGTTCAATTTAGTCATTGAACTATATGAAATGTACAATATAGTTCTTGAACTTGAATTAATGGAAGGACTACATTGAACATTTTTATAAAGTTCAGGGACTATATTAAACATGTATCAAAAGTTCAAGGACCACACTGAACAATTTGAAAGTTCGGGGACTATATTGAATATTGGGTTAAAGTTCAGGGACTATATTAAACAAATTAAAAGTTCAGATATCAAATTGCGCATTGAGTCAAAGTTCAGGGACTGTTTGTGTCATTTTCCCTACCAAAGAATTTGCTACAGCATTGCCACATCTACGGGCTTCGAATGCCTGGCTTATAAAGTATTTCTGTCTAGATCTCCATGTCTTGCTTCAGCTACTTCAGGAAATATATACCCTTCTTGCATCGTTGTTTTCTAAGCCAAGCAATACTGCTCATGCTGTAAGATGCTTCTTCTGCTGCTTTTGCCTCCGCATACTAGTTGATTGGCACCGTCTTGCCATGCGAATGATACAGCAGTTTGATACGTCGATGTGCATCGAATATTGATAGGAGCAATAGTCACAGATTGATTTCGCAGTGAGCTTTGCCAACACATAACTGCAAACTAAAGGACATATCGTTTTTTCTTTGTTCATTTTCGAGAAAGAGTTCCATAATAAAGCCAATGCACGAATTTCATAACTTCAGCACACAGTAAAGTTATTTCTATTAACATCTATTTAATTCAAGAGCGTACTCACACCGCTTGATCATTTGTATGAATTTCACCTTTTTGATGAATATTAAGCACCAGAAGCACTAACAGACGAGTAAACGTAACAGTTAAATACAGATATTTCTTACAGAACCTAGCCATACGAGAAACAAAATCCACCCTCCACCTCTCCAAAAGCCTTACAATGAAGCAAGAGATAAAAAAATTCCCAGACTTCAAACAGCTCCATTAATGGGACATCCGACTCAATAAGATGATGTTTTGGAAGAAAACTTGTTGTCAATCTGATGTACTCTTCGTCGCATTTCAGATGAAAAAGTGGACAGATCTCAGAGACAATGGAGAGTCCTACTAGAAAAGGAAGTAGTTCCATTTGTCAAGAGATATTTCACCCACAACTCCATCGTGGCAAATCTGCAGAAAAACCCCTTTCGACTGTTTCACAGACAAGTTGTGCTGACTCTCGCATTTTCGTTATTTCTTAGCAGTCTTTGGATGATTGTGTTATAAGTGACACCATCTGGAAAGCATCCATTTCCTTCCATCTCCTTTAGCAGCCGAAATGCTTCCTCCATGCGTCCTCCTTTGCACAATCCATGCATGACGATATTATACGTCCGCACTTTAGGTTGCAAGCCTCGAGCATGCAAACAATTAAACAGCCCTTTACCATCAGCGAGCTTTCCGGCATTACACATGCCATTCATTAGGGTATTGTAAGTCACAATGTTGGGGACGAATTCGGAATCTTCCATCTTTCGAAGCAATATCATGGCCTTGTCAATCTGCTGCATTTTACACAACCATCCAGGAAAGAATTCAAGGTATAATGATCTAGACAGAGATCGTGAGATTGCATCTCGTTAATTAGCTCCTCCGTGGCTTGAAGGTTCCCAACCTGGCAAAATCCATTTACGAGAGTGCTGTATGTGATGACAGTAGGAATCAAGCCCCTTTCAATCATTTCTTGCTGTTGTGAATGAAGCACACAAAAACAAACCGAAACATGTGTTCCTCAGTCAGTCATTAAAACAGAACATTAGCAATGAATGTACCTCTATTGAGAGCGAAAGAAGGTTACATCCTATGGGCCTGTCTGTGGTAAAGTTGATTGGTGCCACTCAAGACACCAACATGGTTTGGCATTGGCAATGTCAGACAGCGGCGTTCATGTTGACGCATCAGCCAGATGCTTTTCGGAAAATCCCTCGCAGTGCAAAGGAAAAGATACTGAGAGTTGTTTCCATACCCTAGCAGTCATGTTCCTTGGTCAGCGAACCGTTCCTCTAACTTCACTGTCATTTGCATGTAAGAAGAAGCACAGCAAATAACCCAAATATGTAATCGACCTGCGATGCTAATCTGAGTACCCAGCCCGCCACAAGTATTCACCGCTATTGATTCAAAGTGCCCATTACCATGATCAAATACCATCACCTTCTATCTGCGCATCTTCTTTGAAGAATTATGGTAAATAAGATATTGAAGGGATCTGATCGTGTTAGGAAAAGAAAATGAAAGAAAACCAGTATCTATCTCTCTCAAAGCACATACAAAACACCCTGGAAAAAAGAAAATTTGTTTTCTTTGTTCCATTTTGAGGAAGAGGTCCATGATATTTGTCTATAATGTCTGAATTGCAATAACTTCAGAACATAGTAAAGTTATTGCTATTAACATCTATTTAATTCAAGAACATCCTCACACCACTCGATCATTCGTATGAATTTCACCTGTTTGATAAATAGTAGGCACCAGAAGCACTAATTGACGAGCACATGTACCAGTTAAATACAGAGATTTCTTATGGAACCTAGCTATACGAGAAACAAAACCCACCTTCTACCCCTCTAAAAGCTTTATAATGAAGCCAGAGAAAAAATCTTCCTGGCTTAAAACAGCTTCAGAAATGGAAAATGTGTGGAAAAAGAATTTGCCGTTAATCTGGTTCGCTCTTCATCACATTTCAGATGAACAAGTGGACAGATCTCAGAGACAATGGAGAGTTCAAGTAGAAAAGGAAGAAGTTCCATTTGTCATGAGATATTTAACCCACAACTCCATCGTCGCTACATCTGCAGAAAAACCCTTTCCAACCGTTTCACCAATAAGTTGTGCTGCTCTCACATTTTCGTTATTTCTCAGTAGTCCTTGGATTATTGTGTTATAATTGACACCATTTGGAAAACATCCATTTCCTTCCATCTCCTTTAGCAGCTGATATGCTCCCTCCGTGCATCCTCCTTTGCACAACCAATGCATGAGAATATTGTATGTCTGCACGTCAGGTTTCAAGCCTCGAGCATGCAAACAATTGAACAGCCCCATTGCATCGTCGAGTTTCCCGGCATTACACATGCCGCTTAGTAGAATAGTGTAAGTCACAATGCCTGGGACGAATTTGGAATCTTCCACCTTTCGAAGCAATGTCATGGCCTTGTCAATCTGCTGCATTTTACACAAGCCATCCAGGAAAGCATTCAAGGTATAATGATCTAGATATAGATCGCGAGATTGCATCTCATTAATTAGCTCCTCCGCGGCTTCAAATTTCCCAACCTGGCAAAATCCCTTTACAAGAGTGTTGTACGTGATGACATTAGGATTCAAGCCCCTTTGAAGCATTTCTTCCAAAAGCATCTTTGACTAGTCAACTCTTTTCGTTTTGCAGTATCCGTTGATCAACGTGCTATAACTAACGACATCAGGTGAGCAGCCTCTTTCAACCATCAAATTAAACACTTCCATAGCACCGTTCATTCGATTTTGCAAACAGTAGCCGTTCATCAATGCATTATATAAGAAATTAGAAGGCACTATACCTAATTGAATCATCTGGTCGACTATGGCCTCTGCCTCTTCAAGCATTCCCTCTTTACAATGTGCATCCACCAGAACAGTGAAGGTTTGAACATTCGGCATTACTCTGCTTTGCAACATATGACTCAGCAGTCCGCGAGACTCTTCCAATTGGCCGGAATTGCACACTCCCTGAATGACGGAGGTATAAGTAACAATATTTCGTTCAACGCCTTTCCGACTCATACTTTCATGGAGTCGCAACGCATCTGTGATCAATCCCTCCTTGCAAAGACCGTCTATTACTATGCCGTACGTGAAGGAATTGATCCTGCAGCTTCTCTCTTCCCAGTCCCTTAGCAATTCAATCGCCAATCTGGCGTTGCCCACCCTGCATAACCCCTTCGCGATTATCGCATACGTGGTCTCATCGGGTGCGGGGCCTTTTCGCTGCATATCATGGAGGAACCTCAACGCTTGATCAGTTTCGCCCTGAATAAGAAGACCATCAATAAGGGTGCTCGACGCCACCACATCGATGCGAAACCCAAGCTTCAAGATCCTGCCCAGGACAGACAAACCCAAATCAACCCGCCTTAACTGGCAAAAGCAATTCAGGGAAATCGTCAGCAAAACATGATCATCTTCAATCCCCAGCGAAGGCAGCTGCTTGATCAACCGGATAGCAGTGGAGCACTGCTTCATCCTCACTAGAGCACCCAGCAGTAGACTAAAACCCGTGGCGGAAGGCAAAGGGTACGCCTTCATCATGTTACCGAAGCAACACAGGGCATCGCCGACAGTCATAAACCCACCACCACCACCAGCTCTGCAATTTGTCCTCACGTAACTCAAGACCTGATTCATCGGCTGATGAATCATGAAAGCTGAAAAGCTTTTGCTTAGGGCTCTCTCTCCCTCTCTCAGTACGCCAGTCGGCAGGCTCTACCAAGGCGACGGAAGTAGCTCAAAATGGCTTCCAAGTAAACCCGCGAAACGGGCAGGTCGGCTCGAGTTTGAATGTTGTGGTCTAATCTAAGTTGACCCTTAATTTCATTCATAACTTATTTATTTGTAATAACAGTTTCTCTCGACCCAATTCACGCACAATTCATACCCAATTCATATTACTATAATTTTTAGATATATTGATCGAGGCTGTCGAGCTTGAGTCTCGCTAGCGCTAGACATCGGCGAGTTCATCCCTCGCCTGTGGTTGGTCACCAGCCGTCGCCGTGGCCGGCCACTGGCTGGGAAAGACGGAAATAGATAAAGTTAAAAATGTATATTTATAATTTCAATTTTTTAAAAAAAAATACATGTTTATAAGACTGAAGAGGGAGAGACAGTGTGTATGAGCCCCGTGGGTTGGAAATGGGTTTCATACTCAACCCATTTAAACCCATTTAGTTTAGGCTTTGTATTTTAAAACACACTTAAGGTAGGCTCTTCAAAATTGAACTAACACATCTATGACCAATTTATTTTTTACAAGTCTACTTTTAAGTTATATATTTTTTTTTGGGTAGAAACTTCCAAGTCATATTGATGAATACAAAAATAAAGTGGAGATGTATGAAATTCAATTAAATTGGACGTAATACTCAATTTAGTCCATGAGCTTTTATATTATATGCAACATTGTACTTGTACTTTCCATCAGTTTAATTAAGTGCTTGAACAATTTTTAAACATTCAACAATATCCTCGCATTAATAAGCGTTAATCATATATACTAACATGGACACCAATCCAAAGCACTAATATTGGATTGGAAAAACAAATTTATACATGCAATACATACTTGAAATTGAAAAAATCAATACGCATTCCTTAAAACCATTTATTGAGAACAGGCAACTTTTTCTTTACTCAATCCCCCTAAACAGAAATTCTCATTCACTCGACTCTATTAGAAAGTGATTTAAGTTTGTCCCGCAAAAGACAAGAAGAATAACGAAATCCATTAATAACAAGTATGGAAACCTATCATTCGACCCTTCATTGTCAACGTAACGTTAGGGTGTGCAAAATGAACCGTCCAAATCGGGAACTGTCCGAATCAGGAATCGCCCGGACCAGACCAAACATGCCAATTTGATCCGATTCTCAAGAGTGTTGATTTGATTGCCGATTCCTAAAAGTAGAACCAGTGTCCGGACGCTCTGGTTCTCGGTTCCAAGAGGAACCGGACCGGAGCGGACTGACTACATAAATGTTTTTTTATTTTCTATTTCTTAAAAAAACTAGTAAAATGTGAACTAAACTCACGAACAATGTTTTCCTCTTATTGTCACACCATAATGATTCTTCACTCATCGTTGCTTCCATCAATATGTTGAGATTTGTCACTCTCTCGTTGTGGTGGGAAAAAAAAAAAAGTAACCAGTTCCATTGGACTGGTCTGGAATCGGACCAAACTGGTGGTCAAGTCCGGTCCCCAGTTCCCGGTTCCACCTTGAAATTGGACCGAACCGAACCGAATCAAGAACCGATTACTCCTATGTAATGTGATCTGATTGAAAGTTTAACAGAGAAGATGATGCATTGAATGAGTGGTTCTTTACTAATTTCGGAAGCTTTTTTTTTGTAACAATGGATGACTTCGTATATTATTAGACGAAGTTGAAAAACCTAACTACACTAATTAAAAATTCTGATTGATATATTGTATATCGAACAAAAATTCGGAAGCTAATAGGGTCGTTGTCACAAATCCAAGAATAATCCTATTAGCGATTACATATCCTTTCCATTTACCTTTTCTTAAAATGTACGGTCAAGTAATCAAATAGAGTAGCTAAAACTTCAGCAGAATGAAAATGAGAGAAATCGCTCCTCATCTTCTTCATTGACTTTTTAACACATTGCAACTTTGACCATTCGAAACATCACTATTATCTTTTATATACTTTCCTCTTGAGAAAGACATAAAAGTCAATATTTTTAAACTAAAGATCCGTTCGTTTAGTGGAAAATAAATGATTTGAAAAATATTTTCCTAAAAAATGATCGGTTACATCACTTAAAAGAATTAGCCAACAAAAAATACTTTCGTTATCGATAATAAATTATGCCTAAAATTATCATGGACAACGCAAATATTTTTCGTTTATATATTTTTTGAAGCGATAGAAATAATTATGTATAGGAAAATATTTTTCAAATTATAATTTTTTTGTGAAATAAACGGATCCTAAGACTGATCAAATAACAAATTTGACTTCCATCAATCATTTGACCCATTAAACCATCGGGTCAACAGGTTTGAAAAAACAAATAAATCTTAATATTGGATAAACCTCTGCAGATAAACTTGACTGCCCAGCGCACGGAATGGACCCTTCGCACTTCCAAGAGCTACGTCGTCCCTAAAAATTCTTCTTACAAAGTCAAAAGGTCAGGTCAAATTGATGACAGGTTCAACACCAGTTTTGACTGTATCTTGACCAAATCAGGTGATTGAGAAAAACCGGTCCGAATCCATGTCGAATCGATTAAACCGGTTGATCTAATCCTATCAAGTTTTGGGGTTACCAGAATCGTACATTTTGTGACCCATAGATTATCTCATCGATGCACGTATTACCCGTGGTAAAACACGCAATCACAATCCGGACGATGTCCAAGTTGCCATAGCCAATTAACCCCACTTCATCCGCTGAAATTCAAGTTTACTCTTTCGTGTAATATTGTTTCAATCAAGATAGGGCATACGGTTCCAGGAGAAATGAAAGTTAAGTCTTCTCTGCTTCCTCTCCTTCTCTTTCCTTACTTTAGATCAAAGCTTCTTGAGTGCAAATAAAGGACATTTTTCTCTCATGTCCAACCAGCTCCTATTTTGAACCCATGATAGCTTGTTTTAAGGACAGTTACTTCATGGATGTCATCAAAGCCATTGTATGGACATCATCAAGCAATAAATAGATATCAAAAGATTTATGCATGGATATCATCAAGCATATTCAGACTCTATCACTATAAGCTGAGCATCATCAAATTATAAAACCTGATTAAGGCGAAATGCGCATTCAGACTTTACACTGAAGATAAACTTCAAACTCTGGAAACTACTTATGATCCTATTCAGACATAAATCCAAGACTCATAATGGCTAGTGATCTGGCTCGGATTTCCTTCTTAATTGATTGACTCTCATTTTTGAAGATTGTTTTACAACGGTTTAATTTACAAAAACATCTTGATTGGTTGGCAATCAATCTCGAGACAAGTAACTTTCCTAAATTGAAGAACTCTACTTATGGACATTGGAGACTTTGGTAGTATGGACGATCATAATCAACTCAAATTCATATTTTGTCTCTCAATGGCTACTTAATCATCTTCATACAATTCTATCCAACGGGTAGATTGAAAATGGGAGAGTATAAAACGATACCAAGGTGCCAAGGAGAAAAAAGAGACCAGATTAAGAATCGAAAATTCCAAAGCAAGAGACCTCCATACTTGCCTTTCGTTAGCTGAAATTATAATCTTTGAGAAGCAATGTAAGAGTGATCGTGTACATTAGAGAGAATAATTGCTCACACTTGAGAAGTGAACACTCAAACTTTGTAACATCTTATTGATCAATTAGTGAAATCTAGATAGCGTGGAAGAGTGGAGGTAGGCTTACTCTAAGCCGAACCACTATAAATTTTGTGTGCAAATTCTCTTATCCTAGAACTCTTGTTGATATTTTTATGTACATTTGCGCACTAATAAATTGCATTGAACTTATGTCGATATTCAGAGTCTAGCCTTTACTCACTTATCAATATTATCATACTACTGTTGTTGTTCAGACTCCAATTTTGACTACTTTACTTCCACTTTAAATTTTTCAAGATTAATTAAAATCACATATTCAACCCTCCTATGTGATACTGCTAGCTCCATCACAACACACCATGCCACACGGGCATTTTGTACAGGAAAATTTCACAGCTTGTCCTAAACCTATGTTACAAAAATCAATAGTCATAAACAATTCAATTGAAACAACGTAGTCCTAAACTTTAGAGGGAAAATGCAATCAAGTCCTCTCATCCAAGTCTCGTATGATTTATCTGATGTGGCAATCTAGTAATCGCCAGATGTCCTACGTAATGACGGCAACATGACGTGGACTATTTTCAACGAAATGACACCATTTTCAAGCTTACTATGCATTGTCTTCTAGCTCGCAATCGCTTGGCTAGAGCTCCTCCAATGCTCGTCCGTTGCTAACCACTGCCGCCTGGACCTCCAACGGCATGCTGCCACCATTGTCGACCTGGAGGTGTGGAATCAAATTCCTTGCATTAATAGTTCCTGGCAGCAACCAATCCAACGGTAGAACGAAACGAACCATGAAACCCAACTCAAGGCATCTCGCAACGTAAGTTGGCGCGCTTGTAATGTACGAATGGCTTAGTCTCGGATGCCTCAAAATTGTGAAATTCGATTAGTGCTATTCTACGGTAAACATTCCCTTGCGCATGCATGTTGCTCTATGATAGATACTATCCTCTCATGCAAGGCACTTCCATTTAGGAAGAGAACACTCTTATAAATAGCTTGCTTGCATTAAAGCTATTCATTGAGTTCGTGACCCTGTTATGCGAGCTGTTTGGCTGCTCTTACAATAATGTCTTGATGCTTGTTGTATTCCTTCGTTGATGGCCTAAAGAGTCAATCTATTTTGTAAAGATTGAAGGCTTCAAGGCCTCTAGTAAATATTGATATCTAACTAGGACAAGGATCAATCTGAGGTGAGTCGACATAATTTACAACTCAGAGCGAAGAAGGCTTATGCATCTCGATCTAGTAGTTGGATACACAACGCTCACGACAAATATTACTGGATTTCTAGCAGAAGAAATCATATAGTTTCTTTTGAAACTCAAGCATGATGCACTAGTACATGGTTTTAGTCAGGGAAGAATGTCAAAAAGTGCAATTAAAACCATCATAGCAAAAAGGTGGCTTTTCTTCGGTGGCTAAGCCCGTAGGCCTTCTTTTGTAAACAAGGAAATGGACAACAGAGACAGCTGAGGAGTTGATCCTCTTGATATTTATGCAGAACTTCCATTTGATCCTTTGGCTCGACAGGTTCCTTTTGATGAGTTCAATCGATCGTATCGGCCCTACACATGAACTTAGTGTTGTTGGAGCTAGCACTATCACCTAGAAGGGCGTGAATAGGTGATTGTAACCAAATTTGACAACTTAAAGCGGAATAAAAACAGTTAAGATTAATACCACCTAAAGACAAAGTCTGAAGAAATATTATGTTGTAATCAGATTTACATGTGTGCAATATAGTATCAAGGATCATAATAAAGAGTTAAGAAATGGAGAAAATTGCATATAAAAGTTATAGTGGTTCGGCTTATTGCAAGTCTACGTCCACTATCCATGCAGACAGCCTACTGATTGGATTTCATTAATGAATCAATCAAAGGTTCCATATGAGAGCGATAATACTTAATTTTGATAGATTTCACTATCTTAGAGCCACTCATCTCACAAGCTCAAAGTCACTCTTTTTGCACCTCTTAAAGATTACAGTTTTGAAGTGCAACAAGATAAGTATATAAGATAGAAGCTCTCTTGCACTTTGGAATTTCAGATTCATGACTTCTTGTTCTTTTCAGTACGAAAATCTCATTTTATACTTTTCCACTTCCAATCTAGCCATTGGACAGTCTCCGTGGAGTGTCGAAAATAGAATCTCTCATTGATTCAGTCACCCATACAACTAAAGCTAGGTCCATAAGTAGAGCTCTTTGTTTGGAAAGAATATCTTGCCTTTGGATGATTGTCAATCAACCAAAGACAATTTGCTTTGTGTAAGTCCTTTGCAAATCAATCTTCAAGGTGGAAGATCAATCATCATTTTCTATAAAAGAAATCCGAGCGAGATCACTAGCCGTTGCGATATGTGCATGATGTATTTTGAGTCTGAATAGACTTATCGAGCATATTATACTTATCTGAGTTTGAATACTCCTTAAGTCTAAATGATCTTCGCATAGAGTTTGAAGTTGCCAAACGTCTTGACAATATCCATGTACAATCTTTGGTGATATCCTCATATTACTCCAATGATATCCTTTCCACAAAGTAAATACTCATAACTTCATACGCAATATCCTAATGACAATAACTAGAATCTTAATATCATTTCTTCATGAATATCACCTGAAAATACTTTCCTCGGATTCATTAGATACTATGGAAGGTTTTTTTGATCGTCAAAACATATTAGGAAGTTTTCTCAACGCTTAGCTTGAAGAGCGGTCTCTGAAACGCTTCCACGCTCCTAATTTTATGTGAGGAAACAAAGAGTAGAGGGTGTGACAGGAGGCAGACTGTACAGGCAATCCTGCTGCCTTAAGTGAAACACGCAAATACAAACAGAAAAATGCGTTCATGAATCAGTAATTGAAACAGATAAAAATGGCATTGGCAATGTCTGTCAGCGGCGTTCATGCATCAGAAGATGACTCTCAGAAAATCCCTCGCAGTGCAAAGGAACAGATACTGCAAGTTGTTTCCATACAATTACAGCCATGTTCCTTAGTCAGCAAGCTGTCCCTCAAACTTCGCTGTAAGAAGCAGAGCAAATAACCCAAATATGCAATCCACCTGCGATGATAATCTGAGTTCCCAGCCTGCCACAAATATTCACCGCTATTGATTCAAAGTGCCCATCACCACAATCAAATATAATTCACTTCCATCTGTGCATCTCCTTTGAAGAACTATGGTAAATATGACATTGAAGGGATCAGATCGTGTTAGGAATAGAAAACAAAAGAAAACCAGTCTCTCTCTCTCTCTCTCTCTCAAAGCACAATCATAACAGCCCGAAAAAAGAAAATTTGTTTTCTTTAGTTACATTTTGAGGAAGAAGTCCCTGATATTTGTGTATAATGTCTGAATTACGTATCTTTAGTACACAGCAAGGTCATTGCTATTAACATCTACTTCATTCAAGAACATCCTCACATCATTCGTATGAATTTCGCCTGTTTGATAAATAGTTGGCACCAGAAGCACTAACCGACGAGTACATGTACCAGTTAAATTCAGAGACTTCTTGCAGAACCTAGTTATACGAGAAATAAAATCTACCTTCCACCCCTCCAAAAGCACTATAATGAAGCAAGAGAAAGAATCTCCCAGACTTAAAACAATTTTATAAATGGCACATGGGACTCATTGAGATCATGTGTGGAAGAAAACTTGCCGTTAATCTGGTTAACTCTTCATCACATTTCAAATCTCAGACGCAATTGAGAGAGTTCAACTAGAAAAGGATTTCGAACAAAAAAAAAAACACTAGAAAACGATGAAGTTCTATTTGTCAAGAGATATTTAACCCACAACTCCTTGTCCATTATTTGTATCGAGTGATTGATTTTTTAAAAACGATGATCATGTTGAACATTAAAAGATAATTTAATGCTTGATTGAACCAATTAAAAATTCATGGACGACCCTAAACATCAAACCAAAAGTTTGAAATCAATTGCACTTATTAATAGATTGGGAAAGATATTAGATACTGCACATCAATTAAGAACTCCAGAACTATAGTGTTGTCGTCACAATTCAAGAATAATCTTGTAATCAGTTACATATCCTTTCCATTTACCTTGTCTTAACTTTTACAGTCAAGTTATCAAATAGAGGAGCTGAAAACTTAAAAAGAACTTGGCAATATAAAATTTACTTAAAGTTTATGGTTATGGCATCATGTTTTAGTTTAATGGTGTGTTAACTGTGTGATCATTATATGCAATGCATTCTCTCTCCCTTTTTTTGCATGTGCTTTTAATGAGTGGAATATGTTTAAATGATTGAAATTGAAAATCTTCAAAAACATAAAATTTCTATAGACTGCAATAGGAATGTTGATCTTAAAGTGACAGAGTTCACATTAATCATGTTGATGAACTTAGCACAAAGAGCGGTCTCCAAAGCACATATCATAACATGCTCCGCAGAAGACTAATTACTCTTATGAGCTTTTTCGTGGCTCATCTCTTGTGAAGAGCCTGTTTCTAATGGACAACCTCAAATTTAAAGCCAAATTTGCTGTAGAGCGTTTGAGTCACATTGCTACAGAGAGTATAACAAACAGAAATATTCCTCAAAATTCCAAGGTTGGTATAAACAATGACCCATGCCTTCTTCAAGTATACGAACTCCCTATGAATCATAGCCAAGTATTGCAAATCTAAAATTACTTTAGGGCAGAGAATCAAGCATCACATACACTTAAAACGATCAAATGCCATCATCAAGTTTGCCTCCAAAGTGCATCAGGCAGAGGTATTTCCTTGCCTATCTGTATTTTACCAGGTCAATTGCAAGCAATATTGTGTCCTCCTTTCCCATCAACATAAGGCTGGTCTCCAAAACACTTGCACCCTACTATGACTGTGTCAGGAAAGAAAGAGTAGAGGGTGTGACGAGAGGCAGACTGTCCAGGCCAGTCCTGCTGTTTAAGTGAAACATGCAAAAACAGAATAAAATGTGTTCCTGAGTCAGTTCTAAAACAGATAAAAATGGCATGGAATGTACCTCCATTGAGAGCCAACCCTATTCATCTGGAAAGTAAGTCGATTCAACAGAAAAGACAAGGGAAAGTTACATCAGCTGGGCCTGTGATCAAGTTGATTGGTGTTGCTCCAGATGTCTACGGGGTTCGGCATTGGAATGGTCTGTCAACGGCAGCCATTTTCACCCATCAGCAGATGCTTTTCGGAAAATCCCTTGCGGTGTAGAGGAAAAGATCCTGCAGGTAGTTTTCATACACATCCACCCATGTTCGTTAGTCAGGAAGCCATCCCTCAAACTTGGCTATTATTTGCATGTGAGAAGCAGAGCAAATAACCCAAATATGTGATCAACCTACTTTGATAATTTGAGTACCCAGCTCAACACAAATATTCTCCGCTATTGATTTAAAGTGCCCATCACCATCATCAAATATCATCCACTCTCAGGTCTGCATCTTCTTTTAAGTAACTATGATAAATAGGACATTGAAGGGATCAGATTGTGTTAGGAAAAGAGTGTAAAAGAAAACTAGTATCTCTCTCTCAAAGCACTAGGATCAGATTGTGTCAGGACCGACCCCAAAAAAAAGAAATCTCTTTAGTTCCATTTTCAGGAAGAGTTCCATGCTGTTTCTGCCCAATGACTGAATTGCATAACTCTAGTACATAGTAAAGTTATTGCTATTAACATCTATTTAATTCAAGAGCATCCTCACACTGCTTGATCATTTTTACAAATTTCACCAGTTTGATTAAATATTAAACACAAGAAGCTCTAACTGATGAGTACATGAACCAGTTAAATACAGAGATCTCTTACAGAACCTAGGTATACGAGAAACAAAATCCACCTGCTACCCCTCCAAAAGCCTTATTTGAAGCTAGTGATAAAATCTCCCAGGCCAAAAACTACTTCTTTAATGGTAAATGGGACTCAACGAGATAATGTGTGGAAGAAAACTTGCCGTTGATCTGGTTTACTCTTCATCGCATTTCAGCTGACATCTCAGAGACAATGGAGCGTTCAAATAGAAAAGGAAGAAGTTCCATTTGTCATCATATATTTAACCCACAACTCCATCGTCCCTACATCTGCAGAAAAACCCCTTTCGACCATTTCACCGACGAGTTGCGCTGCTCTTGTATTTTCGTTATTTCTTAGAAGCCCTTGGATTATTATATTGTAAGTGACACCATCTGGAAAGCATCCATTTCCTTCCATCTCCTTTAGTAGCTGATATGCTTCCTCCGTGCGTCCTCCTTTGCACAATCCATGCATGATGACACTATATGTCCACACGCTAGGTTGCATGCCTCGAGCATGCAAACAATTAAACAGCCCCATTGCATCGTCGAATTTTCCGGCATTACACATGCCATTCATTAGGATATTGTAAGTTACAATGTCTGGGACGAACTTGGAATCTTCCATCTTTCGAAGCAATATCATGGCCTCATCAATCTGTTGTGTTTTACACAAGCCATCCAATAACGCATTCAATGTATAATGATTTAGACATAGATTGCGAGATTGCATTTCGTTAATTAGCTCCTCCGCGGCTTGAAGGTTCCCGACCTGGCAAAATCCATTTACGAGAGTGCTGTACGATATGACATCAGGAGCCAAGCCCCTTTGAAGCATTTCTTGGAAAAGCATCTTCGATTTGTCAACTCTTCTAACTTTGCAGTATCCATTAATCAATGTGTTATAACTAACGACATCAGGTGAGAAGCCTCTTTTAACCATCAAATTAAGCACTTCGATAGCATCGTCCATTCTATTTTGTAAACAATAACCATTCATCAATGTATTATAAATGAAAGTATTAGGCATTATACCCAATTGAATCATCTGGTCGACTATGGCCTCTGCCTCCACAAGCATTCCCTCTTTACAATGTGCATCCACCAGGATAGTGAAGGTTTGAACATTCGGCGTTACTCTGCTTTGCACCATATGACTCAGCAGTCTTCGAGCCTCTTCCAATTGGCCGGAATTGCACACTCCTTGAATGACAGAGGTATAAGTAACCATGTTCGGTTCAATTCCTGCCTTCATCATCTTCTCCAACAAGACCAAAGCGTCTTTCCATTGGCCTAGGTTGCACAAGCAGTGAATCAAGGAGTTATAAGTGAGTAAGTCGGGTTGGATGCCTCCCCTCGTCATCTCTTTCAACAATACCAGGGCATCTTCCATCTGGCCTACATTACACAGACCATGGATCAAGGAGGTATAAGTAACAACATCTGGTCGGACGCCCTTCATACTCAAACTTTCGTGGAGTCTCAAGGCCTCTGTGATCAACACCTCCTTGCAAAGACTATCAATTACTATGTTGTACGTGAAGATATTGATCCTGCAGCTTCTCTCTTCCCAGTCCCTTAGCAATTCAATCGCCAATCTGGCGTTACCCGCCCTGCATAACCCCTTCACGATTATCGCATACGTGGTCTCATCGGGTTCGGGGCCTTTTCGCTGCATATCATGGAGGAACCTCAACGCTTGATCAGTTTTGCCCTGAATAAGGAGACCATCAATTAGGGTGCTCGACGCCACCACATCGATGCGAAACCCAAGCTTCAAGATCCTACCCAGGATAGACAAGCCCAAATCAACCCGATGTAACCGACAAAAGCAATTCAACGAAATCGTCAGCCAAAAATGATTATCTTCAATCCCCGACGAATGCAGCTGCTCAATCAACCGGATGGCAGTGGAGTAGTGCTTCATCCTCGCTATAGCACCCAACACTAGACTAAAATCCCTGGAAGAAGGCAGAGGGTACGTCTTCATCATTTTACCGAAGCAACACAAGGCATCACCGACACTCGTGAACCCACCACCACCACCTTTAGCTCTGCAATTTGTCCTCACGCAACTCAAGACCTGGTTCGGGTTAGGGTTAGGGATCGAAGAAAACCTCCGACGAGGGGGAGACGAGAAAGGGAGATGGAGAAGGGAATGGGATGACGACTGGCTGGACATAGCGGTTGGAGCAGGACGAAGAAGAAGTAGGAAGATGGAAGAAGCAGGGCAGTGACCCGTTCGCTTCATCTCAGCTGACGATGGACAAATTTATCGTAAATTAATTTTTTAATTATAAAAAATATGATTTAATTTCCAAAAGGAAGAATAAATTTTAGATTGAGTGATAATTCTGATCCTAATTTTTTTTTATCTCATAAAAAATTGCCAACTTTTACTTAGGCTCCGTTCGTTTCACGAAAAATGTTACATTTGTGGAAAATGTTTTCCCAGAAGTCATTTTCATGAAAAATGACATAATTTTATGGTGTTCAACCGAAATCTGAAAAAATTTCGAAAAATATTTTTTAATTTTCTCTGAAGTCATTAAAAATATTTTTCTTTTTTATTTTCTTTTTTTTTCCTTCTGCTTCCTCAACCGATAGCAAGCCACTGCAGCGGTCGACAACCGGCCAACTCGAGCCTCACCACAAGCTAGCGAGGCTCGAGCTTTCACCGGCTTGTGGCGAGGCTCCAGCTTGCCTGATCCGATGTGGGCAAGCTCGCCCAAGGCCGGTCAGGTGAGCTCGGGCCTCACCAGATCCGGCGAGCTGGGCGAGACTTGCCAGAGCCTCATCAACATCTAGCAACCTCGGGCTAGGCGAGCCTCGCCCAGCTTGCTGGATCTGGCGAGGCTCGAGCTCGTCTAACCGGCCTTAGGCGAGCTCACTTGTGCATAATCAGGCGAGCCGGAGCCTCGCCACAGGCCAGCGAGGCTTGACCTCACTGGAATCTGGCAAGAGCTCAAGCCTGATCGCCCTGTGGCAAGGCTTGAGCTGATCGGTCGCCGGCCGCCACCGTGGCCGGCGATCGGCTAAGGAAGAAGAAGGAAAAGAAAAAGAAAATATTGAAAATAAGTTGTGAAAGAAGAAGAAGAAAAATGATTTCCTCTTAAAGAGGAAATCAATTTCCTCGAAAGTGAAGGCATTTTGTCCATATGACGGAAAATGTTTTCCGTAGTAAGTTATTTTATGTGAAACGAACACCGGAAAATCCAGAAAATATTTTCTCGAAAGTTATTTTTCGTCAAACGAACGAAGCCTTATATCCCAAATCTGACCCCTTAATTGATTATCCAACTTGACTATTCCACCTCAACAATAAATCCACAAGACTTGCTGACTGAAAAAAAAAAAAAAAAAGGCCACCTCAGCATTTTTCATTACTAAATTAGACGGTGTTAACTTTAAAACTCGATTAAATCAATTTAACAAGTTCTAGGACTTGATTACAGTTTTTGCAAGTTTTAGGACTCAATTGTACTTTCGTAACAAGTTTTAATACTTCTAGTAAACATATCCCCTTTTTTTATTAAAAAAAACCATGATTTCTAAAAATTAGCTTATACCATTCAAATAATTGTCAAATTGCTACATTTGTGCCACATCTAACCCAAAATCCCAATATGGTAAATTAGTGTCATATTTAACCCAATTGTAAAGATTTTTTGTGACACGAAAAATAACTTGATATAATTGTAGCACGGACGTATCGGCTCTCGATTTTTTTTGTGACACAAATTAATTTAAGGTAAACGTGACGTGAGTGTAGTAACGGTGAATCTTGCAAAAAGTGGTACCGGCAATTAAGATGCAAATTACCACCAATTAACAAGAAGCGAGAAAACAAGATGCTGTTTAGAAATCCACTTCTAAGGTTTTCTTCTAGGATTGCGTAAGAATAAGATGGATCCTTGTCTCACACATTCCTTGATGGCCACTAATCTCCCACAAACAGGTCAACCAAAGTGACGAGCTTTTCAGAAATTTCAGAACTAGCACAGTATGACCCAACAAGAATTACCAACCCTAACAATAAGTTCTTTTCAGCTTTCATTGTTTATGGACACTTTACTTGGCTTGGTACCCGTTGCATAACTTAGAGGGATGGCATCATTAGTGATCCGTTTGTCGAGATTGTGCAAGGAAAATAGTATAAAAGAGAACTAGTCTCTCTCTCCATGAGATTTGTGCACAACGTCAGAATTGCATAACTTTAGTACATGGTAGAGTTATTGCTATTAACATCTATTTAATTCAAGAGCATCCTCACACCACTTGATCATCTGTATGAATCTTACCTGATTGATGCGAGTACATACACCAGTAATAACAGAGATTTCTTACAGAACCTAGGTATGCTAGAAACATATCCACCTTCCACCCCTCCAAAAGCCTTATAATGAAGCCAGAGAAAAAATCTTTTACTCATCAATGAGATGATGTTTGGAAGAAAATTTACCATCGATCTGGTTTACTCATCATCCCATTTGAGCTGAAAAAGTGGGCAGATCTGAGACGATGGAGAGTTCAACTAAAAGAAGTAGTTCCATTTGTCACGAGATACTTAACCCACAGCTCCATCGTCACTATATTTGCAGAAAATCCCCTTTCAACCATTTCATTGACAAGTTGTGCTGCTCTCATATTTTCGTTATTTCTTAGTAATCCTTGGATGATTGTGTTATAAGTGACACCATCTGGAAAGCATCCATTTCCTTCCATCTCCTTTAGCAGCTGATATGCTTCCTCCGTGCATCCTCCTTTGCACAACCCACGCATGACAACACCATATGTCCACACGTCAGGTTGCAAGCCTCGAACATGCAAACAATCAAACAGCTGTTTTGCATCGTCGAGCTTTCCAGCATTACACATGCCATTTATTAAAATAGTGTAAGTCACAATGTTTGGGACGAATTTGGAATCTTCCATCTCTCGAAGCAATGTCATGGCCTTAACAATCTGCTGCGCTGTACACAAGCCATCCGGTCAAGCATTCAAGGTACAATGATCTAGAGGGAGATCACAACATTGCATCTCCTTTGTTAGCTCCTCTGCGGCTTGAAGGTTTCCAACCTGGCAAAATCCGTTTACAAGAGTGTTGTACATGATGACATCAGGATTCAAGCCCCTTTGCAGCATTTCTCGGAAAAGCATCTCTGACTTGTCAACTCTTTTCGCTTTGCAGTATCCATTAATCAACGTGCTATAACTAACAACATCAGGTGAGCAGCCTCTTTTAACCATCAAATTAAGCACTTCGATAGCATCGTCCATTCTATTTTGTAAACAATAACCATTCATCAATGTATTATAAATGAAAGTATTAGGCATTATACCCAATTGAATCACCTGGTCGACTATGGCCTCTGCCTCTACAAGCATTCCCTCTTTACAATGTGCATCCACCAGACTAGTGAAGGTTTGAACATTCGGCATTACTCTGCTTTGCGAGAAAATATTAGGTGGTCCCGGACCGCCTCGTCAGCGTGGTCCCCAACCACTCACAAGGCGCCACGTGGTCCACGTGGCGCTGGTGGGACCGGCGGGCCGGGACCCCTTTTTTTCCTCAAAATATTAATTCTTTTGCCTCAAAATATTAATCCATTTGCTCTTTTAGCCTGCTCCTTCCTCGGTAACGTAAGTACGTACGCCCTCCATCAGTCTCTTCGCTCTCTCTCTTCATTAATGTGGGCCTCTTCCTTCTCTCTCCTTCTCCATCTCCTCATCTCTTCTTCATAGAAACTCACGAAAGAAGCCCGCATTTTCTCTCAGTTTTTAAAAAATCGCTCCCGCCCGAGAGCGGTTCGCCCGCCCGCCGGTACCGACCTTCGCCTCCGCCCGCCGGTCCCGATCACCGCCGTCGTAGCTCCGTCCCGAGCTCTGACCGCCGTCGCCTCCGACATCCGCCCGTCAGTCCCGACCTTCGCCATTGCCTCCGCCCGCCCAAGGGCGGCTGGGTCCGTCGCCTCCGCCCGCCCGCCGATCCCGACCTCCGCCTCGTGAGTGGTTGGGGACCACGCTGTCGAGGCAATCCGAGACCACCTAATATTTTTTCTTGACGATCGTTTCTCCTTCGTCCACTGCTCCTGCTCCGGTGTCGTCGTCTCTCCTCCGCAACTTTTTGGTTGGCGCGCCCCCCAGTGACCTGGAGAGAGAGATCACTGCCTTCGCTGGAAGCACACCATAGGCAAGGGTCTCGACCTCTACTCCGACATCGGCAAGAAAGCCAAAGGTCAGTCGCCGTCGCTGGTCGATCGTCTCGTTTCCTCTGTTCGCGCGCCTCTGTCTGGCCAAGTTTTCTCCCCCGGTCCCGTCGTTTCATCCGATCGTTTGAGGTTGGTTGTTTTTTTTGGTGATTCCGCGCGCGCGTGTCGTCGCGGTTGTTTGTGGTGCAGATCTCCTCTACAAGGACTACTAGAGCGACCAGAAGTTCAACATCACTCCCTCCTCGTTCACGGGAGCCGTGAGTTTTTCCCTCTATTTTTTTTTGGGAGACCTTTGCATGCTTCTTCACTTCCTTGAGCTACGATTGAAACCGTTCGTGGTTTTGGACTTGGTGAACGACGGCTGTTTCTTCTTAGGATTTGATGTAGTCTTGGCTGATCGAGCTTTCCTTTGGAGATTGTTTGGGGACTTCCGACAGTTCCGCTCAAATATATATGTAGTTCCACCGTCCCGAGCTCCGCCTCTCACCTCTCGCCTCCGCTTGATAAAGTCGAGGTCCTGATCTCAGGCAGAACGAGGTCCTCTTTACTTTGGAAACAGTTTTAGATGGTACGCACACAAATGCACGGTTGCTTAGCAGTTTAGGCGTTTAATTGTTTTCACCATGTATGGTTCAGTGACTCGAGTCTTCATATGTTATGCAGTTTTTTCCATAGTGCGCTGCTGTTGTGAGTTCTGTTTGCAGAGGCCAATCGCTCAATATTTGAGTCACTCCCGACCTCCGCCGTCGCCTCCTTTTGCCCAAGACCAGCTAGGTCCCGAGCTCTGATCGCCGTCACCCGAGAGCAAGCCGTCCACCCGCCGGTCCAGAGCTCTGACCTCCGCCGTCCCCTGAGTGGTTTGCGGTAATTTTGATATCGACAGATGTTTCTGCTTTTCAGTTTCTGTTAATAGCTTGGTCAAACATCCCTCCCTGTTCTTCGTATGTTTCATATCTTCAAAGGAATTGCTTTTACATCATTTGAAATACAGCACTATCAATGGACAGCAACAGGAAGATCTGGAAATCATCTGAATCAAAATAAAAGATACGACAACATTTCAGGCTGACATTAGAGCCGTCCTAATTCTAGGCTTTTGTTTCTTCTCTTCATTCCTAGAACAAGAAAATTCTTGCATTTGTGGGACAATATTCATCAAAACCTGATTTGTACTTTTTGTAGCCAACAAAGTGCATACCGTGCTGGCTATAAGATTAAAAATTGTTCATTTGCCTTTTGGTAATCTTAGTAGTAGAGGTGTCAAAATGGGTCATAAACCCATATATGACCCATTTAAAAATAAATGGGTCATATATGGGTCACTTTAAATTTTAAAGAGTCAAGCTTAAATGGGTCATATATGACCCATCTAAAAATAAATGGGTCTAAATGGGTTGAATTTGGAACCCATGTCCAACCCACCTACTAGACCCATCCACACACTCTCTCCCTCTTTACAAAAATGTTTTAAAAAAATCGAAATTTAATTATTTTTATTTTTTTCTCTTTTTCTTTTATTTTTTCTTTTTTCTTTTCTCTTCTTTCTTTTTCTTTTTTTTATTCCGGCCGGTGGTTGGCCACGGCGACCGGCCACCGGGGCGGAACGACCTCGCCGGAGGCCGGCGAAGCTCGAGCTCGCCGGCCTCGGGCGAGGCTCGAGCTCGCCGGCCTCGGGCGAGGCTCGAGCCTCGCCGATCTGGCGAGCGTCGAGCTCGCCGGCCTCGGGCGAGCTCGAGCTCGCCGGATCTGGCGAGCGTCGAGCTCGCCGGCCTCGGGCGAGCTCGAGCTCGCCGGATCTGGCGAGCGTCGAGCTCGCCGGCCTCGGGCGAGCTCGAGCTCGCCGGATCTGGCGAGGTGGAGCCTCGCCCGAGGCCGGCGAGCTCGAGCTTCGCCGGCCTCAGGCGAGGCTCCAGCCTCGCCGATCTGGCGAGACTCGAGCTCGCCGACCCTCGCCAGATCTAGCGAGGTCGAGCTCGCCCGAGGCCGGCGAGCTCGACGCTCGCCAGATCGGCGAGGCTCGAGCCTCGCCCGAGGCCGGCGAGCTCGAGCCTCGCCCGAGGCCGGCGAGCTCGAGCTTCGCCGGCCTCCGGCGAGGTCGTTCCGCCCCGGTGGCCGGTCGCCGTGGCCAACCACCGGCCGGAATAAAAAAAAAGAAAAAGAAAGAAGAGAAAAGAAAAAAGAAAAAATAAAAGAAAAAGAGAAAAAAATAAAAATTTAAAAATAAAAATTTAAAATTTAAAAATTAAAAATTCGATTTTAAAAATAAAAAAATATTAATTTTTTTTTATTTTTCTTGGATAATGACTTTATGGAAAATATTTTCTAGAAATGTCACATTTTTCGTAAAACAAACAGAACCTCAATTTTAAAAAAAATTATAAAATTTTTCACTAGCTTTGTATTGCATAAAATGTTTTAGCAGTATAATTTAAAAAAAAATTATAAGAAACAATTATTCCTAGATTAGGTTAAATATAAAAGTGTTTTAGCAATACGGGTCGGGTCGGGTATGGGTTGGGTTTGGGTCGGGTCGGGTATGGGTCGAGATATTTACACTATGAATAAATGGGTCATAAACGGGTTAATGGGTCAATTTGGGTCGGACCATTTATGACCCGACCCAAACCCGACCCGACCCACCCGTTTAACGGGTCTACTTAGTAGGCACCATGTTGTGCCATGAGATCTTATTCTCCTAGTTCAGTTCTCCAATTTCTTACAACAATGGATTTGTGTTCTGTATTTATATGCATAGACTAAGTTTCAAGAGTACACAATAAAATCTTGTTATATACCCCGTAACAAACAATAACTAGATTATGGTGCCTAGATTTACATAGTAATTCACCGAATAGGTAAATTAAAATGCCTAAAACATTTGGAATCTAACAATTTCTTTTTTTAATTATATTTTCAAAATAGACATTTAGCAATTTTGTTTTATTTTGCTGCCTTCTTTGCCATGTCTAATACATCCGGTCCAATTTTGTCATTATCATCTTTTCTTTATCAGCTCCATACGTCTCCTTCGGTTTTAGGGTAGTGTTCTACCATTTAATTATTCTTTGACCTAATGTTGCCCCCTGGATGTCTTCATCTTGCATAAACAAAAGCTGCTCAATGCTTGTCATTTGGAATTTGGCATTGTGAAGAGATTTTTGAAATATATATTGGATCGTGAGTTACCGGTATGCCCCTCGGATTGTCTTTGCCATTATATTTTTTAAAAAAATACACCTTGTTAATTGACTTCGGCAAAGACGAAAGCACACTACACATAAAGCAAATCTTAATCTTGCACTCATATGCTTCTCATGCCTTTCACCCGAGACTGATCATTTTGTCTTTTACTATATATATCAACTTCCAAATTAAAAGTAATAATGATAGATGACCTCAGCTGAGGAAGCAGTGTCTCGTTTAGAGCATGTTGTCAGGAGTTTTTTTTATATATGTCCAGCTTTTGCAAGATTTTTTTTCGTCTTAGTTGCAGCACCGCTTTGTTATTTCTTTCTTTTTAGATCATTAGTTATTGGTTTGACCAAACATAGATTGGTCTCCAAAAATTCTCATCTTATAATTCTTCTTGTGAATAATTTGTTACTTCATATGTGGTCATTATGTTTTGATTTATCTTATCTCAGGAATACCTTGTTGTGCTAACTTGGCCCTGTGCAAGGAACTATCGAGTGCCCTAGGTTCCATCTCTCTTGAATTCGCTTGAGATTAGTTAGTTAATTCGCAAGTGTAAGGTTATCTGATGGCCGAGTCGGAGGTAATCTTTAACTCATACTATGGGAAACATATTTGTTGGATGTTATTTTGCTTGTGAAAGCACTACATTAAATACTTGTTGCTCTTTGCTTGCAGCATGAAATAGCACATGTTACCCGTGACTTGGAAAAAGATTTTGAGTTTATGGTAGGAATGGTTTTTACAAGTGAACTTGAAGCATATCATAAATATGTAAAAAATGACAAAGGAGAAATAACTCGACGCACTTTTCTATGTAATTGTGAGGGTTATTCTGCCAACTTGTCTGAACAAGAAAGAAAATATGAAAGACTCGAAGTTAGATGTGGGTGTCCTGCATTTATCAGATTTAAGGTTGAGAATGGTATTTATGAAGTTATAGAGTATGTTCGCGAGCATAATCATGGATTTATACCTGAACATCAAAGGCACTTGATAAGATGTGGAAGAATGATTTCCGATACTTGCAAGGGTGTTTTAGTTGATATGACTAAGGCTGGTATTGGAGGGACCATGGCATATAAGTTCTTGGCAAATGAAGCAGGAGGAAGCAAAAACTTGGGTTTCATTCTGCGCGATTGTCAAAATTTTTTGCAAAGTGAAAGATCGACTCATATAAGTGGGGGTGATTGTCAAAGTCTTCTGAATCATTTTCATCGCATGCAAATGGAAAATCCAATGTTTTTCTATGCCCAACAAGTAGATCAAGATGGTAGATTGACAAATCTATTTTGGAGAGATAGTTTGGCCAAATTTGATTACGATTGTTTCGGTGATGTGGTGGTTTTTGATACCACGTATCATACTAACAAGTATAATATGATATGTGCACCTTTTGTTGGAATAAATCATCATTGGAAGAATACTTTGTTTGGTTGTGCATTTTTGTTGGATGAGACGGCAAATTCATTTATTTGGTTATTTGAGATGTTTTTGAATTCTATGGAAAATAAGGCTCCAAAAACCATTTTTACCGATCAAGACCAAGCCATGGCAAAAGCCATTCGAACGGTGTTTCCGAATACTCAACATCGTTTATGCACATGGCACATTGGGAAAAATGCCAATCAAAACATTCCACACCTTTACCACAAGTCAGAATTCAAGGATAAATATTTCTCAAAACTTATGTATAAGTGCAAATCAGAGGATGAATTTGAATGTACTTGGAGGAAAATGGAAGAGGAGTGGGGTACTGAGAATAACAGTTGGCTTCAGAGGTTATACGACCTTAGACATAAATGGAGTTCGGCTTTTGGTCGTGATATTTTTTCTTGTGGAATAAGATCAAGTCAAAGGAGCGAGAGTACTAACAATGTCTTCCAAAAAATGTCGACTAAGACATTGACCCTTGTAGAATTTGTTCACCACTATGAAGAACAATTGAAACATATGAGAGAAATTGAAGGTCAAGATGATTATAAATCTCGCGGGAAGCCCAAATCGCAGCTTGTGGATAACAAGATAGTGAAGCATGCTGGTTTGGTGTATACTCGCACCATTTTTAAAAGGTTTCATGAAGAATTTCTTCAAGGTGTCTCCGAACTTGTTTCAAGTGAAGCTTTTGACGGGGTAATTTTGCACTACACTCTTGTACGTGAGGGGATTGAAGGTGAACATGTTGTCAAATTTAACCCTGTTGATTTTTCGGTTTCTTGTACGTGCAAACTATTTGAATCAAATGGGTGGTTGTGTCGCCATGCTTTGCACGTGTTGAATAGGAACATATCAGTTTCGGTCATTCCATCTTCTTATATATTGAAAAGATGGAGTAAGGGTGCAAAACAAGGGTGTGTGAATGATGAATCTCATGAGATGTCATCGGGTCCTTCTACATTTAATCGATTTTCCACGCTAATGCGAAATTCTTTTGAAGTTATGAGTTTGGGAGCCCAAGATGAAAATACTATGAGGATAGCGAAGAAGAACTTGGATGTAACAGTGGCTGAAATTTCAGCATACAACTCAAGTCTCGTTGTGATAGATGATGCTAGTGATGATGATAATGATGAAACTTCTTTGCCTGATATGCCGACATTGGATCCCCTTCGAAAGAAAGGAAAGGGAACTACTTATGGAAGGCTTAAAAGCTCGAGTGAGAAAAAGAAGAAAAAATATAAGAAAGGAACACCCTCAAATCTAATAGAAAGTCGAGGTGAGCTGAGCGATGTAGAGTTCTAACTAATATGTGAAGTTTATTTTTATGCTTATGCTACATGATGGCAATTAATATATTGCTTATTTTACAATGTAGAGCTGGCTATCCAAGCAACGAAGGATGTGACTAATTTACCAGATCATTCAAGATATTCAAATCATACTCGAAATACCTTGCGTCTTAACAACATTGGTGGTCCTACAGTAAATCTCAATCTCCATAATCAGGTGTGTCCCTCTTACTTCAACATTTATATTTACATTCTACTAATTGGTTAACTTTTTTTATATAGATGCAACCACCATACGTTATGCCGACAGGGATTATGAATGGACTTTCCTCATTCACTAGTCAGGTATTTAGAGTTTGGGTTACTATATTGACTGAAATTTGCTGCAAACTCTAAGGTTTATTATTAGTGATGTATCGTTTATAGATGTTGGAGTAGCAAAATAGATCCCGTGGCTACATTTTGTTACATTCTACTAATGAGGTCATTTTTTTATATAGATGCAACAACCATATATCATGCCGCCAGGGGTTGTAAATGGATTTTATCCATTCACTAGTCAGGTACCTATTATGAAAATCATTTTAGATCTCGGTGTTGTTTCACTTTAGTAAACTATTCTAATGCTTATTGATAACGGTTTTTTGTTAATAGATGTTGGAGTATCATAATAGATCCCATGGAAACATTTTGAGTCAGGTACAAGTTGCCTCACTTTTTTTGACGTGGGATTATTTGAGATAATATTTATGCAGGCACATTGTTTAGCATACCGCCTTATCTCAATGTATTATTTATATACCTTTATACAGGGGCCATCAATTTTTTTTCCACATCCTAAGATGCATGATTTGAACGATTCTGAAGGCATAGACAATGCACGGTCGCACGATAATTCATCGGAAGGCGGAAGATAGCAGGATGGAACATAGCATCTATATGTTCCACAGGTGATAGTGCTGCATATTAAAGATCCTTAACTTTGAGGACAACATAGTGATAGTAGATACAACTTGCTCTTTTATGTGCATATGCCTCTTTCCATCTTCACTTTTTTATCATGAGTAGGAGGTCACTAAGTCGATGAAGTCGCCATGATGCAGCTGATCTATTGCAAGTAATGGCAACCAGAAGTCCCAATGTAGACTCCGCAAAGCTTTAACATTTTTAGGCTGATCTCGTGATGTAGAATAAGGGGTAGGCATATGTGCATATGCCTCTTTAACATTTCAGATGCAACACTTGTTTACGTTTATTTCGATAGGTTCTTCATGTATATTCAAATGATTTGGTCCTCTGTTTGTCATTAGCTATGACAAGCGATCAGATTTGGATGAGGTTGCCGATTGTTCATCCGTAGGAACCGATAGGGGTGTCAATGGGTCGGGTCGGGTCGGGTTTTCATTATACCCGACCCGACCCGAAACAATGAATATGTGTGCTTGGCCCGACCCGAAACAAGATCCAAACATGATATAGCCACACAATCGGGCCGGTTCGGGTCATGTTCGGGTCGGGTCGGGTTCGTGTTTTGGAAAGAGAGGACACTGTTGAGGAGCTTTCTAATGCCAGAATCTCTGTACCAACCAAGCCAACCTTGAATAACAATACAGAAGTTCTAATCAATCTATCTAGTCGATAAACATTTACAAGAATAGGATTGGCGTATTGATTTTGAGGTCGAAAGTGAGAACAGAGGACATGGTGGAACCACGCACCCGTTCTGCACCTTCTTCCCCATCTCAGACGGCAGAGCATCAATTTGCTCTGAACTGTGACTTTCCATCTTACGCTAGCTAACGAGGGACCCTCGAAGACCAAACCGTCCGTCCACGGGGCGTCTCCCACAAAACACCCCGCCCCCCACCCCACCCCAAAAGCGGCCAAACGACCCCCCGAAACCGGAAGCAAACCGGAAGCAACAAAAAGGGAACCCATATCGTTACCTGAGAGAGCGGGCGCCTCGGAATCCCACGGTCGGGGGGTGGAGGGAGGAGGGCTCAAGCTCGAGCCCAATCCGCAGGCGCGACGGGGGGAGAGGCGAGGAGGGGCGGCAGAAGGAGAAGGCGCAGGCGGAGCTGGGGGCGAGGGGGGGGGCGGGGCTTGAAGCTTCGCCTCGCTCGCGGTCCAATCGACGAGTCTCTTGGGCTCTGGAGGGAGGGAAGGGAGGAAGGGAAGGGAAGGAGCGCTACAGCGGGTCAAAGAATGGGAAAACAGGAAAAGCTCGTAAAGAAAGGAACGAGGAAAGGAACGGAATGGAAATGGTGGCCCCCGTGCGTAGAGAGAGAGAGAGAGCAGAGCATAGAGAAGATGTGCGATTGAAGAGAGAGATCCGGAGGAAATTTTGAATTGAATGGAGAGAAGATGTTTTGGTTATTGTTTTGGTTGGTTTATTGTTTGGGTTGGGTTTGGGTACCCAAGCCCAATAGATCCAAACAATACCCAATTTTTTTATTGTTACCCAAACAAGTTGAGATCCAACCCGACCCAATAAGAAAATTTCGTGTTCGGGTCGGGTCAGTTCGTGTTTCGGTTCGGGTATTGTGTTTGGTTTTGACACCCCTAGGAACCGATATTGAAGTTAGAGTTCAAAGAGACCGATAGACATCAGCCAGGCATCACACATCAGCAATGTAGGCACTACAAATTTATACCACAAGGTAGATTCATCGCTTTCTCCTATCAAACAAAACCCTAACTTAAAGGAGAGAGCATATTCGTCGCTCTGTGAAGGGGAAACAAAAACCCTTCAAAAATTACACAAATTTTGGAGTAAATCTAAGAAAATCTGTACCTCTCGAGGCTTCGTAGGAGGCGGAGGCGTGGTACAGAGAGGCGGCGTGGTTCGTCGGATGGCGGAGACGGCGAAAGCAGAGCCAGTCAAGAGAGAGAGGACTATAAAGAGAAGAAAAAGCCCTTCAAAATATATCTCAAAATGCAAAAATTACACACATTTTGGAGTAGATCTAGGAAAATATGTACCTTTCGAGGCGGAGGCGAAGGCGGAGGCGGCGTGGGTGTGGGCGTGGTACAGAGCAGGGCGTGGTTCGTCGGAGGCGACGGGGTGGCTCGCAGAGCATGAGTCGGGAGGGAGCGAGTCGAACATATCAAGACCAGACATATCAAGCGAGTCAAAGTATTAGAAAAAGGGTAAAAGAAATTGAGATTTCAAACATATCTCAGTGGTTGATTGGGCATGGCAGAGATGTAGATTCAAGTAAACAAATAGAGTAATGCAAGTTTCATCATCCCTATCCGAATGAAAGTCAAAATGGGATCCCCGGATCTCGGCCACCCCAGCGAAGAAAAGCTGCGCCGGAGCAGAGACGGAGCAAATGAGCGAGCGCCGCTGGGAGAGAGTCGAGGACGGGGGCTTTGCTTCGTCGGAGCGGGGCGGGGCGATGTGCTTCCTCGGCGACGGCGGGGAGCAAGGAAAGCCGAAGCAGCAACATGGCGACGGAGCGTGCGCCGGAGCAACTAGGAACACCGAGCAAAATTTGAGAGCGAAATCACGGACCCAGCCGCCCTTGGGCGGGCGGAGGCAATGGCGAAGGTCGGGACTGACGGGCGGAGGTCGGAGGCGACGGCGGTCAGAGCTCGGGACGGAGCTACGACGGCGGTGATCGGGACCGGCGGGCGGAGGCGAAGGTCGGTACCGGCGGGCGGGCGAACCGCTCTCGGGCGGGAGCGATTTTTTAAAAAACTGAGAGAAAATGGGGCTTCTTTCGTGAGTTTCTACGAAGAAGAGATGAGGAGATGGAGAAGGAGAGAGAAGGAAGAGGCCCACATTAATGAAGAGAGAGAGAGCGAAGAGACTGATGGAGGGCGTACGTACTTACGTTACCGAGGAAGGAGCAGGCTAAAAGAGCAAATAGCAAATGAATTAATATTTTGAGGCAAAAGAATTAATATTTTGAGGAAAAAAAGGGGTCCCGGCCCGCCGGTCCCACCAGCGCCACGTGGACCACGTGGCGCCTTGTGAGTGGTCGGGGACCACGCTGACGAGGCGGTCCGGGACCACCTAATATTTTCTCCTGCTTTGCACCATGTGACTCAACAGTCTTTGAGCCTCTTTCAATTGGCCGGAATTGCACACTCCCTGAATGACGGAGGTATAAGTAACGACGTTCGGATCAATTCCTGCCTTCATCATCTTCTCCAACAAGACCGTAGCATCTTTCCATTGGCCTAGGTTGCATAAGCAATGAACCAATGAGCTATAAGTGAATATGTCGGGTTGGATGCCTCTGCTTGTCATCTCCTTGAACAATACGAGAGCATCTTCCATCTGGCCTTCATTGCACATACCGTGGATCAAGGTGGTATAAGTAACAACATCTGGTCGGATACCTTTCTTGCTCATACTGCCGTGGAGTCGCAACGCCTCTGTGATCAATCCCTCCTTGCAAAGACTATCAATTAGTATGTTGTATGTGAAGGAATGAAGCCCGCAGCTTCTCTCTTCCCAGTCCCTCAGCAATTCCATCGCCTGTCTGGTTCTACCCGCCCTGCATAACCCCTTTGCGATTATCGCATACGTGGTCTCATTAGGTTCAGCGCCTTTTCGCCCCATATCATCGAGGAACCTCAGTGCTTGGTCAGTTTTGCCCTGAATAAAGAGACCATCAATAAGGGTGTTGGATGCCACCACATCGATGCGAAACCCAAGCTTCAAGATCCTACCCAGGACAGACAAACCCAAATCAACCCGCTTTAACCGGCAAAAGCAATTCATCCAAATAGTCAGCAAGGCAACATCATCCTCGACCCCCAAAGAACGAAGCTGCGCAATCAACCGGGTCGCAGTCGAGTAATGCTTCATCCTCGATATAGCACCCAACAGTGGACTAAAATCCCCGGAAGAAGGCAAAGGGTACATCTTCATCATTTTACCGAAGCAGCACATGGCATCGCCGACCCTCGTGAACCCACCACTACAACCACCAGCTCTGCAATTTGTCCTCACGTAAACACAAGAACTGGTTCGGGTCGTCTAAATTAGAAGTGGGGATCAAGCAAAACCTCCGACGACGGCGAGACGAGAAATTTTACTGCCATGTGAAATTTTATAGGATTACTGCCAACCGTTTTAAAAATTTAAATTGTTCGATGGATGTGTTGTTTAATATCTGAATATTTTAACACATCAATCTACATACATGAAATTGCAAAAATTAGTAAGTCTTCCTTTGGTCTATTTTAATGAAATAAGCGAAGTGATCTTTGCTCAATCACTTTAAATAGACTTTCTCATTCATTTAACTCAATTTCAATGGTGATTTTGAGCAAGTTCACCAAATTTGCACGAAAACCATATAGGAAAGCCATTAGCAAGAAGTACCGATACTTTATCTCGCCCTTTTCATCCTCAACTGAATGTGATATTAATTGAACGTTTAAGAAAGAAGATGACTGTTTGTATTGAGGGAGTGATATTGTACTAATCTGTAAGCTTTTCTTTATATCGAAGCTTCTTTTGAAACTCAAGCCTGATGCACTTGCACACGGTTTTAGTCAGGGAAGAATGTCCAAAAATTGAAATTAAAACCATCATCGCAAAAAGTGGCTTCGCTTCAGTGGCTAAGCCCAGGGGACCTGCTTTTGTAAACAAGGAAATGGACAACAGAGACAGCTGAGGAGTTGATCCTCTTGTCATATATGCAGAACTTCGAGTTGATCCTCTTGCTTGACAGGTTCCATTTCTGAGTTCAATCGATCATACCAGCCACGATATCCACACGTGAACTTAGCTCGAAGAGCACTCTCCGAAACGCTTCCACACTACTATGATTATGTGCGGAAACAAAGACTAGAAGGCGTGACAAGGGGCAGACTGTCCAGGCAGTCCTGCTGCCTTAACTGAAACACAAAAACAAACAGACAAACTGCGTTCCTGAATCAGTAATTGAAATAGATAAAAATGGCAAGAAATGGGCCTCCATTGAGAGGCAACCCTATTGATCAGGAAATTAAACCAATTGATGCAGTGAAAATGACAATGGGAATTTACATCATCTAGGCCTGACTGTGATGAAGTGGGTCGGTGTCGGTCAAGACGTCTACGTGGTTTGGCATTGGGAACGTCTGTCAACAGCTTTCATGTTCACCCATCAGCAGAGGCTTTTCTGAAAATCACTCGCAGTGCAAAGGAAAAAATACTGCAAGTAGTTTCCATACAGTTGCTGCCATGTTGCTTAGCTAGCAAGAAGCAGAACAGATAGCTTCACTACTGTTTGCCATGTAAGAAGCAGAGCAAAAACCCCAAATATGTAATCTAGCTGCGATGATAATCTGAGTAACCAGCTTGCCAAAAATATTCTCCGCTATTAATTCAAAGTGCATATCACCCTGATCCACTACCATCCACTTCCACGTATGCATCTTCTTTGAAGTAACTATAGGACATTGAAGGGATCAGCTTGTGTTAACAAAACTGTACCAAAGAAAACTAGCATCTCTCTCCAAGCACACACATTACAAGCTAATTGGGATTTATAGCATAATATTTTGAACCCCACAGTCCTATTGTTTTCTTTAGGTCCATGATATTGGTCCATAACGTCTGCATTGCAGATCTTTAGTACAAAGTAAATTTATTGCCACTAACATCTACTAAACTCAAGAGCATCCTGACACCGCACCAAACAATTATTTGCTTGCACGCTACTATGATTGTATTTGTGTCAAGAAACAAAGGGTGGAGGGCGTTACGAGAGGCAGACTGTCTAGGCAAACCCTGCTGCTGTGAGTGAAACACGCAAAGACAAACCGAAACATGTGTTCCTCAGTCAGTTATTCAAACAGAAAATTGGCAATGAATGTATCTCTATTGAGAGCGTAAAGAAAGTTACATCCTATGGGCCTGTCTGTAATGAAGTTGCTTGGTGCCATTCAGGACGTCAACGTGGTTTGGCATGGGCAATGTCTGTCAACGGCGTTCATGCATCAGCAGATGCTTTATGGAAAACCCCTCGCAATGCAAAGGAAAAGATGCTGCAAGTTGTTTCCATACACTTGCAGCCATGTTCCTTAGTCAGCAAGCCGTCCCTCAAACTTCACTGTAAGAAGCAAAGCAAATATCCCAAATATGCAATTGACCTGCTGATAATCTGAGTAGCCAACTCGCCACAAGTATTCAACGCTATTGATTCAAAGTGCCCATCACCATGATCACATACCACCCACTTCCACCTGTGCATCTTCTTTGAAGAACTATGGTAAATAAGACATTGAAGGGATCAGATCATGTTAGGAAAAGAAAATAAAAGAAAACCAGTATCTCTCTCTCTCTCTCTCTCTCTCTCTCTCTCTCTCTCTCTCTCTCTCTTTCAAAGCACATACATAACACCCCGGAAAAAAGAAAATTTGTTTTCTTTAGTTCCATTTTGAGGAATAGGTCCATGATATTTGTGTATAATGTCTGAATTGCATGACTTTAGTACATGGTAAAGTTATTGCTATTAACATCTATTTAATTCAAGACCATCCTCACACCGCTTGATCATTCTAATGAATTTCACCTGTTTGGCAAATACTAGGCACCAGAAGCACTAACTGACGAGTACATGTACCAGTTAAATACAGCAACTTCTTACAGAACCTAGGTATACAAGAAACAAAATCTGCCTTCCACCCCTCCAAAAGCATTATAATGAAGCAAGAGAAAAAATCTCCCAGACTTAAAACAACTTTATAAATGGCAAATGGGACTCATTGAGATAATGTGTGGAAGAAAACTTGCCGTTAATCTGGTTAACTCTTCATCACATTTTGAATGAAAAAGTGGACAGATCTCAGACACATTGGAGAGTTCAACTAGAAAAGGATGAAGTTCCACTTGTCACGAGATATTTAACCCACAACTCCATCGTCACTACATCCGCAGAAAATCCCCTTTCAACCATTTCACCGACAAGTTGCGCTGCTCTCGTATTTTCATTATTTCTTAGAAGCCCTTGGATTATTATGTTATAAGTGACACCATTTGGAAAACATCCATTTCCTTCCATCTCCTTTAGCAGCTGACATGCTTCCTCCGTGCATCCTCCTTTGCACAATCCATGCATGACAATATTATACATCCACACATCGGGTTGCAAGCCTCAAGCATGCAAACAATTAAACAGCCCCTTAGCATCATCCAGCTTTCCGGCATTACACATGCCATTTATTAGAATACTGTGTGACCACAATGTCTGGGACAAATTTGGAAGCTTCCATCTTTCAAAGCAATATCATGGCCTTGTCAATCTGTTGGGTTTTACACAAGCCGTCCAGTAAAGCACTCAATGTATAATGATTTAGAGATAGATTGCGAGAATGCATCTCGTTAATTAGCTCCTCCGCGGCTTGAAGGTTCCCAACCTGGAAAAATCCGTTTATGAGAGTGGTGTATGTGATGACATCAGGATTCAAGCCCCTTTGAAGCATTTCTCGGAAAAGCATTGTTGACTTGACAACTCTTTTTGCATTGCAGTATCCGCTAATCAACGTGTTATAACAAACAACATCAGGTGAGCAGCCTCTTTCAGCCATCAAATTGAGAACTTCCATAGCATCGTTCATTCTATTTTGCAAACAATAGCCATTCATCAATGTACTATGAGTGAAAATATCAGGCATTTTACCTAATTGAATCATCCGTTTGACTATGGCCTCCGCCTCTACAAGCATTCCCTCTTTACAATGTGCATCCACCAGGATAGTGAAGGTTTGGCATTACTCTACTTTGCACCATATGACTCAGCAGTCTTCAAGCCTCTTTCAATTGGCCAGAATTGCACACTCTTTCAATGACGGAGCTATAAGTAACGACATCCGGTTCAATTCCTGCCTTCATCATCTTCTCCAACAAGACAGTAGCATCTTTCCATTGGCCTTGGTTGCATAAGCAATGAACCAATGAGCTATAAGTGAGTAAGTCGGGTCCGATACCTCCACTCGACATCTCTTTCAACAACACCAGAGCATCTTCCATCTGGCCTACATTGCACAGACCATGGATCAAGGAATTACAAGTAACAACATCCGGTTGGATGCCTTTTCTACCCATACCTTTGTGGAGTCTCAAGGCCTCCGTGATCAATCCCTCCTTGCAAAGACCATCTATTACTATGTTGTACGCGAAGGCATTGATCCTGCAGCTTCTCTCTTCCCAGTCCCTTAGCAACTCAATAGACAATCTGGTGTTTCCCGCCCTGCATAACCCCATCGCGATCATCACATACGTGGTCTCATCGGGTTCAGGGCCATTTCGTCCCATATCATGGAGGAACCTCAACGCTTGATCGGTTTTGCCCTCTATAAAGAGACCATGAATTAGAGTGTTGGATGTCACCACATTGATGTGAAACCCAAGCTTCAAGATCCTACCCAGGATAGACAAACCCAAATCGACCTGCTTTAACCGGCAAAGGTAATTCAGGGAAGGAAATCGTCAGCAAAACACGATCATCTTCAATCCCCAACGAATGCAGCTGTTCAATCAACCGGATGGCAATCGAGTACTGCTTCATCCTCACTATAGCACCCAACAGTAGGCTAAAATCCCTGGCGGAAGGCAAAGGTTCGGTGTTGGTCATTCTACCGAAGCAACAGAGGGCATCACCGACGCTCGTGAACCCACCACCACCTTTAGCTCTGCAACTTGTCCTCACGTAACTCAGGACCTGGTTCGAACAAAACCTCCGGCGGCCGCGAAACAAGAAACGGAGATAAGAGAGATGGGGGAGACACAGAATGGAATGGGATGACGACCCGCCGGAGATCACAGTTGGAGCAGGAGGAGGAAGAAGGAAGACGGAAGCACGGCAGAGACTCGCTCGCTTCATCAGCGGCAGATGAATCTGAAAGCTGAGTAGCTTTCTCTCTCACGAAGCACACGCCAGTCTCTACAGTAATAGCTCAAAAACGGCTTCCGGGTCATAATACATACTGGTGAATAGGAGTGTCATGGCCACGGTTCGAAACCGGCCGGTTCCGGTTCGGAACCGGCGGTTCCGGTTCGTGGCCACACGTGAACCGGAACCGGAACCTCTCCTAGCGGTTCCGGTTCCGGTTCGGAACCGGCCGGTTCCGGTTCCGGTTCCGGTCCGGCCGGTTCCGATTCGTAATTTAAAATTTTTAAAAATAAATTATGAAATAAAAAAATAAATAATTATAAAAATATAAAATAATGAATTATTCAATATAAATTATAATCAAAATAAAAATTGTAGGGGTGATCGGTTCCCGGTCGAAGTCGGAAACCGAACCGATAAGACCGGTCTTTTAATTTTAGAACTAGGAATCGGACCGGCAAACCATAGAACCGGGAACCGGACCATCGGTCCGATTCGGTTCTAGGCGGTCCAATGGAACCCTTTGCTCTTAACTAGCAAATGATCGTAGCCACAAAAGGCATACAACTTTACATGCTCATGGCTTGGCTTGGCTTGGATTTTATAAACAATCTCTTTGTTGGTCTCTTCATTCCCATTCGATGTGGGACTCTTGGCATTTGCATTCAAGGCAAACCGAGAGTCCCACATCGAATGGGAATGAAGAGACCATCAAATGAGTTGTTTATAAAACCCAAACCAAGCCTTGTAATTAGAGTTCAATACACCCAAGCCAAGTATTGTATTTGGAGATCAATGCACTTACAATGCATGGCAATTAGAGTTCAATTTGTTTTATAAAAAAAATTGGAGTAATGAAATTTTTTTTAAAAAAAATTTCATCATTATTATAATATTTTTTAAGTAATTTGGAACCGGAACCGGCGGTTCGGAACCGGAACCGGGCCCGTAGGCTACGGGCCGGTTCCGGTTCCGAACCGCGGGCCCGGTCAATGGGCCGGGCCCGGGTTTGACCGGGCCGGTTCCGGGCCAAAACCGGCCCGTGGCCATGTCTAGGAGTGTGCAAAAGAACCGGGACCAGTCCGGACCGCCCGGAACTGGTGGTTCTCAAGGGAATTAATCCGGTTCCCGGTTTCAATTTTTTGAAACTGGTACTATTTGGGCCGGTTCCCGGTTACCGGTGTGGAACCATCCACCCGGACCGGACCAATAATATAATAATAATATATTTTTATTTTTTAAATTTTTAAATAAAAAATTTGACCAAAAAAATTTAAAAAAAGAAGAAAATTTGTTATCATGTCTAAAGCTTTTGTGTAATTAGGATACCTTGGTCATTTTTCTCAATAATTAATGGGTAACCACTTGATTTATGGATGATGTGGTTAATATAATCGATCATAGTGTAGGAATTGTATGAAATGTTATGTACTTTTCCTTTTGTTCTGTTGATCCGATGTTGGTCCACAATTTTTTTTTATTTGTCTAGGAAAACTTGTTGAGACGGGTTCCATGGACTCGCCCGAGAACCGGACCGCTGGTCCGGTCCGGTTCTTGGGCGGGACCATGGAACCGACAGGCGATTCTCGGTTTCAATTTTTGGAATCGGTCCTGTAGCGGGTGGTCCACGGTTCCGGGGTGGGAACTGCCCACCCGGACCATGCACACCCCTACTAGTGAATACAAAAATAAAGTGGAGATGTATGAAATTCAATTGAATTGGAAATTGATAATGACACCGATGCCCCATGAAATTTCGTGCAATACGCAATTAAGTCCATGAACTTTTATATCAGAGATAACGACAGAGTCTCTGAAATTTTGGTCCAATGTGTAATGCGGTTCATAAATTTTTAATTTGTTTAATATGATCTTCGAACTTTTGATACATGTTCAAAGTAGTATTTGAACCCGAATTAATGGAATGATTATATTGGACGTTTTTATATAGTTCAGGAACTACATTGAACATATAAAGAAAGTTTAAGGATGACATTGAACAAATTAAAAGTTCATAGATTACATTGCATATTAGGTTAAAGGTAAGAGACCACATTACACATTGAGCCAAAATTCAGGGATTGTTTTTGTTATTTTCCCGTAATGTCATATTCGCACTTTCCATCGGTTCCAATAAGTGCTTGAGCTATTTTAAAACATTCCACAGTATCCTTGCATTAGTAAGCGTTAATCAGATTTACTAACATGGGCACCAATCTAAAGCACTAACATTGGATTGCAAAAAACAAACAAATTTATACATGTCATTCATACTTGAAATTGAAAAAAAAATTAATACAAGTTCATTTGAACATTTTATTTAAAATAAGCAATTTTTTCTTCGATCAATTACTTTAAACGACATTCTCATTCACCTAACTCCATTCGATAGCGATTTACGTGATGTCACAAATTCGGTACGAAGACAAGAAAAATAACAAAAGCCATTAATAACAAGGATGATATTTAATTTAACCCCCTCATTCTCAACTTAACGTGATCTTATTGAAAGCTTAAGAGTTAAGAGATAAGATGACATTGTTTTTTTTTTTTGGTAAGTTAAGATAAGATGACATTGTTTGTATTGAATGAGTGATTATTTTACTAATTTGGAAGCTTTTCATAGCAAGGATTACATTGACATTGAAGAAATAGCTCGGGGACTTGATTGAACCGATTTAAAATTCATGTATGACTTCGTACGTTAGACAAAGTTGAAAAACCTAATTGCACTAATTAAAATCTCTGGGAAGACATCGACATATTGCATATTGAACAAAAATTCAGAGGCTAATAACGTTGTTGTCAAGAACCAAGAAAAAGCCTGTTAGCAATTACATAGCCTTTCCATTGATCTTTTGTTAACACCTACGGTCAAGTAATCAAATAGAGTAACTAAAAACTTCAGCAGAAAGGAAAATGAGAGAAATCGCTCCCCATCTCCTCCATTGACTTTTTAACATGCAACTTTTGATCATCAAAGTATCATTATCATCTTGAATATACTTTCCTTGAGAATATTTTTAAACTAAGGCTCCATTTGTTTCACGAAAAATAAATCATTTAAAAAATATTTTCTTGAAAACAATTGATCAAACCGGGTGATTGAGAAAAATCAGACCCGTCCATAGTCCAGTTCCTGGTCCAATCGATTAAATCGGCCAGTCCAATCCTGTCAAGTTTTTGGGGTTAGCGGGATCGTACATTTTGTGTCCCGTAATTAACAATTCTCTCACCGGTGTAAGTTTCTCTCGCGGTCAAAGATGCAATCACAAATCGGACAACGTCCGAAGTTTCCATAGCCAATTGTCCAACTTCATCCGCAGAATTCAAGTTTACTCTCACATGTAATAATGTTTCCCTGGAGATAGGGCATACTTTTCTTCGAGAAGAAAAACACCCCAAGCTACCACAACGAATTATGCCAGCCAATCCGTAGAACTCGAGTTTACTCCGGCATGTAACATTGATTTAATGGAGATATGGCATAAGGTTGTTCGAGAAGGATAAAGTAACGTTGTATCCTTGAGATTGCTCGCAGCTCCGAACTTCACCACAGAAATGATGCCAACCTAGATTATCTCTTTTCATATCGGAATGTTCAATCGGCGAAAAGATTGTTTGCTTGATAAACATGGTAGGGAAAGGCTACATTTATATATGATCACCTTTTAACTTAGCCGTTGACCCTGAAGGAAAGCGGAAGAAAGAATGACATAAGGACTTAGGGCGCGAATGATAATTATTTTGTTCCCAGAAATAATTCCTGGAACATCCCAAGACGAGTTTCTGAGGAAAGAAACCCATATGATAACGACAAAAAATTTCTATTTTTGGAATAGAAACCCGTTTGATAACAGCATAAAATATCTATTTTCTAGAACATAAACCAATTTGATAACAACACAAATTTTTATTTCCCATAATAGCAATCCATTTTTTTAGAAATGATCTCTAAAATGAAAATCAATCAAAATGTCCAAACCCTAGTGAAGTCCTAAAGGCTTATTCATTCAAAGGATTGTGTTGTTTTTTAGAGGTAAAGACCCCTTTTGGGGGTTAAACCCCTTTTAGTGACTTTTAGGGGTTAAAACCCTTTTAAAATCCTAAACTAAGGAGTCTTCAAAAATATCATTTGGGCACCTCAAAAAATTTAAATTTCACTCAAAGTGGGTGGCCATAGGTATTATAAGCCATTTTGTGAAGTTTTGAAATTTTTTATTTTTTTTGAAAAAATTCACCAAATTTCTTATTTTCTGGAAATTTTTATGAAATTTTTCAATTTTTATGGATTTTATGAAAAAAATTTTGAGATTTTTAGGAATTTTCCGGATTTTCTAAGTTGTTATGAATTTTCTGATTTTTTTTTATGAATTTTCTAATTTTTTTAGAATTTTTTTTATTCTCCTATTGAGAATGAACTGGACCGAACCGGTTTGGACCGATCTGACCAGGTAAGACCGGGGTCAAATTTAGGAAGAGATGTGTTTTGTAGAGAGAAGACAGGTTTTTTTAGAAATGGTTTTCATTTCTCGTCCAGAAATAGAACATCTACTTTTTTTTGTTCTGATTTTTGGCCTAGAATCAATTCTGGAACAAAAAGTTGTTCCACAAATAGGAAAATGGAATCACATTATCAAACGGGTTTCTATTCCAAACCTGTTCTCGGGAATAGAAAATTTGTTCCGAATAAAAACAGAATGGTTATACATCATTAATCTCTGCCTAGTCTTAGCTTCTTGGACTCTTTCAGATAACCTACGCAGGACAATTATATGCCCGACCAGGAAATGGTACTGCAATTACAGAAATGTCATCTCTAGATTCAAAGCATGTTCGGCAGAAGACCGATTACTTTCGTGAGCTTGATTCCTCTTTGCTGGCTCATCTCTTGGGGAGAGTCTGTCACTCATGGACAAGCACAGAGTTACAGCAGAAGTTGCTGTAGAGCGTCTCAGTCACTTTGCCACAGGGCATAAACCAAAAGATCCCCCAAAATTCCATGGTTGCTACTACCGGTGTACGAATTCTGACATGAATCATAGCCGCGAATCTAAAATTACTTTTAGAGCATAGAATCGAGCATCACATACACTTAAAACGATCAAATGCCGTCATCAAAGTGTATCGGGGAGAGTCATTTCCTTGCCTGTTGGTATCTTACCTGGTCAAAGGCAAGCAATATTGCGGCCTCCTTTTCTGTCACCTTAAGTATGAATACTCATTTCGACAAGGCTATGGCCAAGATTTGGAAATCTGTTATGCATCAATTTACAGCAAATTTGGAAAAAAATGATATGTTCTTGTCGAAACAACCGTTCAGAGAGGGATAATGACACAAACAGCCCCTGAACTTTGGCTTAAAGTGCAATTTGATTCCTATATTTTTACTTTATTCAATGTAGTCTTTGAACTTCAGCCTAACGTTCAATGTGGTCCCTGAACTTTAAATTTGTTCAATATGATTCCTGAACTTTTGGTACATGTTCAGTTTAGTCATTGAACTATATGAAAATGTATAATATAATTCTTGAACTTGAATTAATGGAAGGACTAGATTGAACATTTTTATAAAGTTCAGGGACTATATTAAACATGTATCAAAAGTTCATGAACCACACTGAACAATTTGAAAGTTTAGGGACTACATTGAATATTGGGTTAAAGTTCATGGACTATATTGAATAAATTAAAAGTTTAGAGATCAAATTGCGTATTGAGTCAAAGTTCATGAACTGTTTGTGTCATTTTTCCTACCAAAGAATTTGCTACAGCATTGCCACATCTACGGGCTTCGAATGCCTGGATTATAAAGTATTTCTGTCTAGATCTCCATGCTCGTGCTTCAGCTACTTTAGGAAATATATACCCTTCTTGCATCGTTGTTTTCTAAGCCAAGCAATACTGCTCATGCTGTAAGATGTTTCTTCTGCTGCTCTTGCCTCCGCATACTAGGTGATTGGCACCGTCTTGCCATGCGAATGATACAGCAATTTGATACGTCGATGTGCATCGAATATTGATAGGAGCAATAGTCACAGATTGATTTCGCAGTGAGCTTTGCCAACACATAACTGCAAACTAAAGAACATATCGTTTTTTCTTTGTTCATTTTTGAGAAAGAGTTCCATAATAAAGCCAATGTCCGAATTTCATAACTTCAGCACACAGTAAAGTTATTCCTATTAACATCTATTTAATTCAAGAGCGTACTCACACCGCTTGATCATTTGTATGAATTTCACCTTTTTGATGAATATTAAGCACCAGAAGCACTAACAGACGAGTAAAGGTAACAGTTAAATACAGATATTTCTTGCAGAACCTAGCTATACGGGAAACAAAATCCACCCTCCACCTCTCCAAAAGCCTTACAATGAAGCAAGAGATAAAAAATTCCCAGACTTCAAACAGCTCCATTAATGGGACATCCGACTCAATAAGATGATGTTTTGGAAGAAAACTTGCTGTCAATCTGATGTACTCTTCGTCGCATTTCAGATGAAAAAGTGGACAGATCTCAGAGACAATGGAGAGTCCTACTAGAAAAGTAAGTAGTTCCATTTGTCAAGAGATATTTTACCCACAACTCCATCGTGGCTAAATCTGCAGAAAAACCACTTTCGACTATTTCGCAGACAAGTTGTGCCGCTCTCGTATTTTCGTTGTTTCTTAGCAGTCTTTGGATGATTGTGTTATAAGTGACACCATCTGGAAAGCATCCATTTCCTTCCATCTCCTTCAGCAGCCGAAATGCTTCCTCCATGCGTCCTCCTTTGCACAATCCATGCATGACAATATTATACGTCCGCACTTTAGGTTGCAAGCCTCGAGCATGCAAACAATTAAACAGCCCCTTAGCATCATCGAGCTTTCCGGCATTACACATGCCATTCGTTAGGGTATTGTAAGTCACAATGTTGTGGATGAATTTGGAATCTTCCATCTTTCAAAGCAATATCATGGCCTTGTCAATCTGCTGCATTTTACACAAGCCATCCAGGAAAGAATTCAAGGTATAATGATCTAGACAGAGATCGTGAGATTGCATCCAGTTAATTAGCTCCCCCGCGGCTTGAAGGTTCCCAACCTGGCAAAATCCATTTACGAGAGTGCTGTATGTGATGACATTAGGAATCGAGCCCCTTTCAATCATTTCTTGCTGTTGTGAATGAAGCACGCAAAAACAAACCGAAACATGTGTTCCTCAGTCAGTCATTAAAACAGAACATTAGCAATGAATGTACCTCTATTGAGAGCGAAAGAAGGTTACATCCTATGGGCCTGTCTGTAGTAAAGTTGATTGGTGTCACTCAAGACGTCAACATGGTTTGGCATTGGCAATGTCAGACAGTGGCGTTCATGTTCACGCATCAGCCAGATGCTTTTCGGAAAATCCCTCACAGTGCAAAGGAAAAGATACCGAGAGTTGTTTCCATACACTAGCAGCCATGTTCCTTGGTCAGCAAACCGTTCCTCAAACTTCACTGTCATTTGCATGTAAGAAGCACAGCAAATAACGCAAATATGTAATCGACCTGCGATGCTAATCTGAGTACCCAGCCCGCCACAAGTATTCACCGCTATTGATTCAAAGTGCCCATCACCATGATCAAATACCATCCCCTTCTATCTGCGCATCTTCTTTGAAGAACTATGGTAAATAAGATATTGAAGGGATCTGATCGTGTTAGGAAAAGAAATGGAAAGAAAACCAGTATCTATCTCTCTCAAAGCACATACAAAACACCCTGGAAAAAAGAAAATTTGTTTTCTTTGTTCCATTTTGAGGAAGAGGTCCATGATATTTGTCTATAACGTCTGAATTGCATTAACTTCAGAACATAGTAAAGTTATTGCTATTAACATCTATTTAATTCAAGAACATCCTCGCACCACTCGATCATTCGTATGAATTTCACCTGTTTGATAAATAGTAGGCACCAGAAGCACTAATTGACGAGTACATGTACCAGTTAAATACAGAGATTTTTTATGGAACCTAGCTATACGAGAAACAAAACCCACCTTCTACCCTCTAAAAGCTTTATAATGAAGCCAGAGAAAAAATCTTTCAGGCTTAAAACAGCTTCAGAAATGGGAGATGTGTGGAAAAAGAATATGCCGTTGATCTGGTTTGCTCTTCATCACATTTCAGATGAACAAGTGGACAGATCTCAGAGACAATGGAGAGTTCAAGTAGAAAAGGAAGAAGTTCCATTTGTCATGAGATATTTAACCCACAACTCCATCGTCGCTACATCTGCAGAAAAACCCTTTCCAACCATTTCACCAATAAGTTGTGCTGCTCTCATATTTTCGTTATTTCTCAGTAGTCCTTGGATTATTGTGTTATAATTGACACCATTTGGAAAGCATCCATTTCCTTCCATCTCCTTTAGCAGCTGATATGCTCCCTCCGTGCGTCCTCCTTTGCACAACCAATGCATGAGAATATTATATGTCTGCACGTCAGGTTTCAAGCCTCGAGCATGCAAACAATTGAACAGCCCCATTGCATCGTCGAGCTTCCCGGCATTACACATGCCGTTTAGTAGAATAGTGTAAGTCACAATGCCTGGGACGAATTTGGAATCTTCCACCTTTCGAAGCAATGTCATGGCCTTGTCAATCTGCTGCATTTTACACAAGCCATCCAGGAAAGCATTCAAGGTATACTGATCTAGATATAGATCGCGAGATTGCATCTCATTAATTAGCTCCTCCGCGGCTTCAAATTTCCCAACCTGGCAAAATCCCTTTACAAGAGTGTTGTACGTGATGACATTAGGATTCAAGCCCCTTTGAAGCATTTCTTGCAAAAGCATCTTTGACTTGTCAACTCTTTTCGTTTTGCAGTATCCGTTGATCAACGTGCTATAACTAACGACATCAGGTGAGCAGCCTCTTTCAACCATCAAATTAAATACTTCCATAGCACCGTTCATTCGATTTTGCAAACAGTAGCCGTTCATCAATGCATTGTATAAGCAATTAGAAGGCACTATACCTAATTGAATCATCTGGTCGACTATGGCCTCTGCCTCTTCAAGCATTCCCTCTTTACAATGTGCATCCACCAGAACAGTGAAGGTTTGAACATTCGGCATTACTCTGCTTTGCAACATATGACTCAGCAGTCTTCGACCCTCTTCCAATTGGCCGGAATTGCACACTCCCTGAATGACGGAGGTATAAGTAACAATATTTCGTTCAACGCCTTTCCGACTCATACTTTCGTGGAGTCGCAATGCATCTGTGATCAATCCCTCCTTGCAAAGACCGTCTATTACTATGCCGTACGTGAAGGCATTGATCCTGCAGCTTCTCTCTTCCCAGTCCCTCAGCGATTCAATCGCCAATCTGGCGTTACCCGCCCTGCATAACCCCTTTGCGATTATCGCATACGTGGTCTCATCGGGTGCGGGGCCTTTTCGCTGCATATCATGGAGGAACCTCAACGCTCGATCAGTTTCGCCCTGAATAAGGAGACCATCAATGAGGGTGCTCGACGCCACCACATCGATGCGAAACCCAAGCTTCAAGATCCTGCCCAGGACAGACAAGCCCAAATCGACCCGCCTTAACTGGCAAAAGCAATTCAGGGAAATCGTCAGCAAAACATGATCATCTTCAATCCCCAACGGAGGCAGCTGCTTGATCAACCGGATAGCAGCGGAGCACTGCTTCATCCTCGCTAGAGCGCCCAACAGTAGGCTAAAATCCCCGGCGGAAGGCAAAGGGCACGCCTTCATCATGTTACCGAAGCAACACAGGGCATCACCGACGCTCGTAAACCCACCACCACCACCACCAGCTCTGCAATTTGTCCTCACGTAACTCAAGACCCGATTCATCGGCTGATGAATCATGAAAGCTGAAAAGCTTTTGCTTTAGGTCTCTCTCTCTCTCTCTCTCGAAGTACGCCAGTCGGCAGTCTCTGCGGAGGCGACAGAAGTAGCTCAAAATGGCTTCCAAGTAGACTCGTGAAACGGACGGGTCGGATCGAGATTGAATGCGGTGGTCCAATCTAAATTGACCCCTTAATCTCTTTTTTATGATTTATTTATTTGTAATGCCAATTTATCAACCCAACTCATACACAGCTCATACCTAATTCATACTGCTATAATTTTTAAATATATTGATTGAGGCCAGCGAGCTTGAGTCTCGCTAGCGCCAGATATCGGCGAGTTCATCCCTCGCCTGTGGTCGGTCGCCGGTCGTCGCCGTGGCCAGCAATTGGCTAAGAAAGACGGAAAAAGAAAAAGATACAAAAAAAAATAAAAATACTTATAATTTTAATTTTTAAAAAAAATATATTTTTATAAGACTGAAGAGAGAGAGAGAGAGTGTGTGAGCCTATGAGCTGGAAATGGATTTTATACTCAATCCATTTAAACCAATTTAGTTTAGGCTTTGTACTTTAAAATAGGGGTGAGCGGTTCCAGGTTCCGGGTAGGTTCCGCCTGGAACCTGGAACCTACCCTCGGGTACAGGTTCCTCAAAATGAGGAACCTGGAACCTACCCGTCGGAACGTGGAACCTGGAACCTACCCTGTCACAGGTTCCAGGGTCGGTTCCAGGTTCCAACAGGTTCTTTTTTTTTTTTGTTAATCAAAATGAAAATAAACATTCATAAAAAAAATACAAAAGACAAATTATAGAAAAGTCACATTTTTTCTTAAAAGAAAGGGGATAGCACGATAAATAGTAATTGTTGAGATGCAATACATATGACTTTGAATTCTAAGGTAAGATGCCACATTTTTCTCAATACATATCACCTTTCTCCCCATACATGCTGCAAAAACACAAAAGCAAAAGACCAAAAGCTTCTTCGGTATCCACTCCAGCATTAAATTTCTTCCTCCTTTAAACAACCACGAGGTGAAAGGCACGCACAAATAATTGGTAGAATCACAAATAACACGACCTTAGCTGCTCCTTCAAAGACAACCAAAGTATTAAGACAATCCATATCAATTTATTGGTAAAATAAAATAAGTATTAGAAAGCCTACCACATATATTCATTCCGCTTCAACTGGCAAACTCTATTTACTGACGATAATCTCCTCATTCAGACAATCCATATCTAAAAAAAAGAAAGACTAAATAAAATATTCACTTATTAGATATATAAAAGGAATTACAATATATAAAGATATAAACATCACTTACCCATCTCAAATTTTTCTGCATTTTCGATGCACTCTTCAACACCAATTGGCACACGAACGGCTCTCAACCAATCTTGAGTGCAAATCAAAGCTTCCACTACTTTAGGAGTCAAAGAACTTCGAAAGCCGTCAAGCACACGACCCGATGTACTAAAAGTTGACTCCGAAGCAACAGTAGTTACGGGAATAGACAAAACATCCCGAGCCATCAAAGATAGGATTTTATACTTTGAGCCACTAGTCTTCCACCACATCAAAAGGTCAAGATCAAGAATATTTTCATTTTTTTCTTCAAGATATTGATCAAGCTCAGATTTCTTGTCATTGCACATTTGTTGGTTCGAGTGCATAAAGGATTTTCGCCAAGCTTGGGCATCATACTTCTTGATCTTGCTACCTTCACTACCACCGGCATCGGCATTGGAACCACTACTACTAGCACTCAAACTTTGAGTACCAAAATTTCTATCACTTGAATCAAGAGAAGATTGTTCATAAAATTCATATAAACGCTCCAATGCATCCTTCACCTTGTAATGCATCTCACTGACTTTCAATTCATCTTCATAAATTTGCCCATACAAGAAATTCACATAACTCAACTTGGTTCTAGGATCCAACACAACCGCAATCAACACCAACATATTCACTTTATCCAAACTCCCATAGTATTTGTCAAATTTCTCTTTCATTTTCATACCCATAGCTTGAAGCTTAGGATCCGAAGCATCCGCCGCATCTTTCAAATTTTTATACAAAAGAGCTATCCCTTCAAAATAATCATTTGAAGTAACATATGAACTCCCCGACATCCGATTGGTGGCATCATAGAATATTTTTAGAAATTCCGAAAGAATAATGGCATTTTCCCAATCATCATCTTTAGGAAGATCATGGTTAAGCTCACTAGCAAAAGCTGAATCGTCTTCTTCCATCCTTTCAAAAGCTTTTCTAAATTTTATGGCGGTGTCTAACATGAGGTAAGTGGAGTTCCATCTAGTGGCAACATCAAGAATAACCGAACCATTGTAAGTAATCTTCTCACCCTCAATGCAAGATTTAAATGTATTGGCTCTCATGGGAGAACTCCTCACATACCTAACCACGTTTCGTATACGTGCAATAGATTCCCGTACCGTAGTCAAGCCATCTCTAACAATCAAGTTTAATATATGAGCGGTGCACCTCATATGTAAAACACTACCATCTAAGATCAACAACTTTTCTCTTGCAAGTTTTTCCTTCAAATAACCAATTGCAACATCATTCGAACTAGCATTATCCACGGTGATTGTGGATACCTTCTTTTCTATTCCCCACTCGTTGATGCATTTCTCTACCATTCTCCCAATCTCCCTACCCTTGTGACTATGCATCACCACAAAATTGATGATTCTTTTATGCAACTTCCAATTTTCATCAATAAAATGTGCAGTGAGACACAAATAATTCAAGTTTTGAATAGAAGTCCATGTATCGGTCGTGAGTGCAATCCTAGAATTTATCTTACCAAAGTAAGTCTTCAAACAAGTTCTTTCACAGAAATATAGCTTCATACAATCTTTAGCCACTGTAAAACGTGACAAATGTTTAAAGAGAGGCTGTAACTCGGTGACAAACTCGCGAAATCCAACACGCTCAACCAAGGAAAACGGTTGTTCATCAACTATGATGAACCGAGCAAGCATTTGCCTACAACGTTCTTGATTAAATGACCATGTCGATAAGACACTGCCAGTACTAGAACCTCCCCCTGCCTTGTCAGCCAAGTCTACGTTACGCGGTGCAAAGAATTTCTGTCTCTTATCAACATTGCAAGGAAACTTCTTACATGTTTTCAGGTGCTTCCTCATTGCGGAAGTACCATGAGCAACATTGTACTTTAACTCAGACGCACAATGAATGCACTTCACCTTATATGTTTTTCCATCCCCATCTTTGATTCTTGCAAAATGATTCCAGCAATCGGATGTATATTTCTTATTAAGAGGAGGACGATGAGAACCAGGTACCTTGTTTGTTGCACTCGTGGTAGGGGATGGCTCTTCTTCATTTTCATCGCCCGACAATTCAAATTCTGTGATCGGAGTCATCTCCTCACATCCATCAACCTCCATTGACATGCTATCTTGAATTCTTGATAGTTGATATGTCAATCAAACAACGCTGGCCAAGCAAACAACACGAGAACAGATTAGCATCGTCTTTAGCTAGTTTAGCATAGGGAGTGAGAGCTGGTAATCTTATTTAAGAGTTAAGCATAGGAAGCACCAGTTGGAAATTGGCATGACTCAACCAAGCATTTAGAAAATAAATAACCAGACAAAAACATGAAGGAACTATTCCCTAAGCATTTTAAGTCGTGTTCAGGAAGATGGCGGGATTCATGTCATGAAGCTGAGGCAACACATAATGAAGAATAAGGTAAGAGAATTGTGTTAGCATCTCAAATTTCAGTATAACAAAATTTATGAGCTCAAAAAGGGAGCAAAAAAGAAATATATAATAGAGACAGCACTAATTGACATGTATGCAAAATGCAAGCGTGTGGATGTCAGCTTTCATGTTCTTGCAAGAGCTTTACAGAAGAGGACCGCACCATGGAACGCAATCCTGTCGGGATGTGTCCACAATGGCCTTGCTAAAGAAGCCATACAAGCTTTTAAGCAAATGCTGATAAAAGAAGTAGAACTGAACCTCGCAACTGTGAACAGTCTCCTTCCAGCATATGCCATTCTAGCAGATTTGCATAAAGCAATGAATATACATGGCTATGTAGCAAGATCTGGCTTGGCAATAAATGTAGAAATCATCACAGGCCTTATTGATATTTACGCAAAGTGTGGACGTCTAGAATCTGCTCATGAAGGAACTATTCCCTAAGCATTTTAAGTCATGTTCAGGAAGATGGCGGGATTCATGCCATTCATCCACACGTAAATATGCATTTAGTTTCTGCTGGATCATCTCCTTAGACAGACATTGCAGTCACTCGACAGTATAGCATCGTAACATTTCGCTCACCCTTGGCCCTTGAACTTCAATACTCTATAGTCATGACAAAGATTTTTACTGATTTGGCCCATGCACATCCTAACGTAAAATTCTGTGTGCTTTACATACAGAAACCTTTGTACTAATTTACTCTGTTGTTTCTACTAAAGAGCATTTTTTTTCTATCGTCTGTGTATTTTAGTTAAAGAGTATTATCATGTGATTATGTATATTTGCCAGGGTTATATCAATACTGGAGTTTCTACTGCTAAGCAGAGAGCCACATCAAATGCGGGCCAAAATGATGAGGTTTTAGGTGAAAAAGATTTTGAAAAGATCGGTGGGGTGTCCATTGCTCCAGATAAGCAGAGAGCCAAATCAAGTGTTGAACTATTCCCAACATGCTCAAATTTTTTCGAGTTTCCATTACACAAGTAAATAATTCACAAACCACTATAAAACGTCTGTTTTAAAGAACTGTTACACATTTGTTAAAAGATCACTACTTCAATGCTTCAACTACAAACTCGGGCATAATATAACCACAGAAGGTACCCTCCATCATACAATAAAATCCAGCCCCCATACATTGCAGCAGTAAGTCGACAAACCAACCTCATATGATCTATACTCAGCACCATTATCTTCTATCAGCCAAATTCTGAAAAAGAAAAGGCATACCACCCTTTTAGGCAAATATTGCCCATTGACCCAATTTTTTTTTCCGGAAGAAGTACTCTGAAACCAATAAAACCGAATTGAGACAACATGAAGAATTTGTTCTGGAAATAAGTCTCCAATATCAAAATCATTTAAAAGAAAAGGAACCTCCTCAATCAATATGACAAGAATTTACTAACTGTCACTAATTGAAAAGTGCCTTCATTCACAATTTGCAGCCAAAATCGCGGAATTCGTGCAAGAAAATTACTCACACTTTCGCGGAATTGCTCTGATGGCCCCCAGAAGGGAACGGGGCCCTCTTTCAACACGCAGATTCCTCCTGTTCCTCTGGCTTCTGTTGCCTCGTGATGAAGAGAGGAGGAGGGGGGGGGGGCAAATGGTAAGAGCTCAGGATGGGACTTGCTCGGATCAATCCTACGCCCCCATGTCCGTCCGATGTTTCCCCCCCTCTGCCCTGTGCACTTTACGAGCGTGAGAAAGTGACAACAACAGTGATTCTGGGTAGCTGGGGATGTCCAGAAGCCGAATCCAGCAACGCGGAGCGCCGTATCGATCGCGGGTCTCTTTCGTTGTTTCGGGATTCACGCGGGGCATGTGCGAAAGCAAGAAGCAGGAGCGAGGAGAGAGGCACGGAGGCAGAAGCAAGAGCGAGGCGGAAGTGGAAGCAGGAGCGATCGAGCGAGGAGCAAGGTAGAAGCGAAGGCGGGAGCGTCGGAGCGAGGCGGAAGCGGAAGCAAGGCAGAAGCGAAGCGTCGGAGCGAGGCGGGACTCGGGAGCGTCGGAGCGAGAAGCAAGGCAGAAGCGAAGGCTGCAGGAGGGAGTGAGGGACAATACGGAGGGAGTGAGGTGAATTAGGGTTTCTACATAGTTTATGTTTTAATTTTCCGGTTCTTGGTTCCGGTTCCGGTTCCTGGTTCCGGTTCCGGTTCCGGTTCCGGTTCTTGGTTCCGGTTCCGGTTCCGGTTCCGGTTCCAGGTTCCGGTTCCGGTTCCGGTTCCGGTTCCTATAGGAACCGGGAACCGGAACCGGAACAGCCGGGTCCAAAAAAAAGGGAACCGAGAACCGGACCCTCTGTCCATGGAACCTGGAACCGAACCGGACCCACAGGGTCCGGTTCTCCGGTTCCCGGTTCTACCCTGGAACCGCGCTCACCCCTACTTTAAAACACACTTAAGGTAGGCTCTTCAAAATTGAACTAACACATCTATGACCCATTTATTTTTTACAGGTCTAATTTCAAGTTATATTTTTTTTTGGCAGAAACCTCCAAGTCATATTGATGAATACAAAAATAAAGTGGAGATGAATGAAATCCAATTAAATTGGATGTAATACGCAATTTAGCCCATGAGCTTTTATATTATATGCAACGTAGTACTTGTACTTTTCCATCAGTTTAATTAAGTGCTTGAACAATTTTTAAACATTCAACAATATCCTCGCATTAATAAGCGTTAATCATATATACTAACATGGACACCAATCCAAATAACTAATATTGGATTGGAAAAACAAATTTATACATGCAATACATAATTGAAATTGAAAAAATCAATATGCGTTCCTTAAAACTATTTATTGAGAACAGGCAACCTTTTCTTTATTCAATCCCTCTAAACAGAAATTCTCGTTCACTCGACTCTATTCGAAAGTGATTTAAGTTTGTCCCGCAAAAGACAAGAAGAATAACGAAAGCCATTAATAACAAGTATGGAAACCTATCATTCGACCCTTCATTCTCAACGTAACGTTAGGGTGTGCAAAATGAACCGTCCAAATCGAGAACCATCCGAATCGAGAATCGTCTGGACCATACCGAACGTGCCGATTTGATCCGGTTCTTGAGAGTGTTGGTCCGATTCCCGATTCCTAAAAGTAGAACCAATGTCCGGGCGCTCTGATTCTCGGTTCCAAGGGGAACTGGACCGGATTGGACTGACCGGAGCGGACTGACTACATAAATGTTTTTTTATTTTTTATTTCTTCAAAAAAAATTAGTAAAATGTGAACTAAACTCACGAATAATGCTTTCCTTTTATTGTTGCACCATAATGATTCTTCACTCATCGTTGCCCATGAATACGTTGAAATTTGTCACTCTCTCTCGTTGTGGTAGAAAAAAATAAAAAAGTAATCAATTCCATTGGACCGGACTGGTGGTCAAGTCCAGTCCCCAGTTTCCAGTTCCACCTTGAAATTGGACCGGACCGAATCAAGAATTGATCACCCTTACGTAACGTGATCTGATTGAAAGTTTAAGAGAAGATTAATGCATTGAATGAGTGGTTCTTTACTAATTTCGGAAGCTTTTTTTCGTAACAACATATGACTTCGCATATTATTAGACAAAGTTGAAAAACCTAACTGCACTAATTAAAAATTCTGAAAAGACAATGATATAATAATGTATATCGAACAAAAATTTCGGGAGCTAATAGGGTCGCTGTCACAAATCCAAGAATAATCCTATTAGCGATTGCATATCCTTTCCATTTACCGTTTATTAAAATGTACGGTCAAGTAATCAAATAGAGTAGCTAAAACTTCAGCAGAATGAAAATGAGAGAAATCGCTCCTCATCTTCTTCATTGACTTTTGGGATTAATAACACAAAAAAACCCCCAAACTGATATGCGTGTGATAATTTTACCCCGAACTTATTTTTTGATCATCAAAAACCCCAAACTAGTACACCTGTGACAATTTTACCCCAAACATACCACAAAAAACCTAAACTGGTACACTTGTGACAATTTTACCCCGAACATACCATAAAAAATCCAAAACCGGTACACGTGTAACAATTTTACTCTAAACTAAAATTTTAATATTATTTTTTTGAATTTTTTTTGTTTTTTCTTTTTTCATCTTCAACCTCTGGCTGGTCGCCGGACCGGCGATCGGCTAGAGGTGGAAGCCGGCGAAGTCCGCCTCATCGGCTGCTGGCGAGGACGGCTCTCACCGGCGTCGGGCGAGGGCCGCCCTCGCCGGGGTCGGGCGAGAGCTGTCCTCACCTACCTAGGTGAGGGCGGCCCTCGCCGGCGTCGGGCGAGCGCTGTCCTCACCCACCTAGGCGAGGGCGACCCTCGCCCAACGCCGGCGAGGACAACCCTCGCCCGAGTCGGGTGAAGGCAGCCCTCGCCTATGCCGGCGAGGTCGAGCCTCGCTTGCGGCCGGCGGCTCCGACCTCGCCAGCTTTCGCCTCTAGCCGATCGCCGGTCTGGCGACCGGCCAGAGGTTGAAGACGAAGAAAAGAAAAGAAAAGAAAATTAATAAAAAAAAATCAAAAAAATAAAAAAATATTATTAAAAAATTATTAGTTCGGGTAAAATTATCACGGGTATATCAATTTGGGGTTTTTCGTGGTAAAAAAAATAGTTTAGGGTAAATTTATCACAGGTTTACTAGTTTGGAGTAAAATTGTCACATGTGTATTAGTTTGAGGTTTTTTGTGATTAAAAAAAAGTTTAGGGTAAAATTATCACAGATGTACCAGTTTGGAGCTTTTGGTGGTCAAAAAAAAGTTCGACGTAAAATTATCACACGCGTACCAGTTTGAGATTTTTAGTCATATTAACCCTTGACTTTTTAACATATTGCAACTTTGACCATTCGAAACATCACTATTATCTTTTATATACTTTCCTCTCAAGAAAGACATAAAAGTTAATATTTTTAAATTAAGGATCCATTCATTTAGCGAAAAATAAATGATTTGAAAAAAATTTTCCTAAAAAATGATCGTTTACATCACTTAAAAGAATTAGCCAGCAAAAAATGCTTTCGTTATCGACAATAAATTATGCCTCAAATTTATGATGGACAACGAAAATATTTTTCGTTCATATATTTTTTGAAGCGATAGAAACAATTATGTATAGCAAAATATTTTTCAAATTATAATTTTTTCGTGAAATAAACGGACCTAAGACTGATCAAATAACCGATTTGACTTCCATCAATCATTTGACCCATTAAACCGTCGGATCAACAAGTTTGAAAAAACAAATAAATCTTATAAATTGGATAAGCCTCTGCAGAAAAACATGACTGCCCAGCGCACGGAATGAATCCTTCGCACTTCCAAGAGCTACGTCATCCCTAAAAATTCTTCTTACAAAGTCAAAAGGTCAGGTCAAATTGATGACAGGGTCAACACCAGTTTTGACCGTATCTTGACCAAACCAGGTGATTGAGAAAAACCGGTCCGAATCCATGTCCAATCGATGAAACCGGTCGATCTAATCTTATTAGGTTTTGGGGTTACCAGAATCGTACCTTTCGTGACTCATAGATTATCTCATCGATGCACGTATTACTCGTGGTAAAAAAAGATGCAATCACAATCTGGACAACGTCCAAGTTGCCATAGCCAATCAACCCCACTTCATCTGCTGAAATTCGAGTTTACTCTCGCGTGCAATATTGTTTCAATCAAGATAGGGCAAACAGTTCCTGGACAAATAAAAGTTATGTCCTTTCTGCTTCCTCTCCTGCTCTTTCCTTACTTCAGATCAAAGCTTCTTGAGTGCAAAAAAAAGACATTTTTCTCTTATATCCGACCAGCTCCTATTTTGAACCCATGATAGCTTGTTTTAAGGACCGTTACTTCATGGATGTCATCAAAGTCATTGTATTGACATCATCGAGCAATAAATAGATATCAAAAGATTTATGCATGGATATCATCAAGCGTATTCAGACTCTATCACTATAAGCTGAGCATCATCAAATTATAAAACCTAATGAAGGTGAAATATATTCAGACTTTACACCGAAGATAAACTTCAAACTTTGGGAACTACTTATGATCCTATTCAAATGCAAATCCAAGACTCATAATAGCTAGTGATCTGGCTTAGATTTTCTTCTTAATTGATTGACTCTCATTCTTGAAGATTGTTTTGCAACAGTTTAATATGCAAAAACATCTTGATTGGTTGGCAATCAATCTCGAGACAAGTAACTTTCCTAAATTGAAGAACTCTACTTATGGAAATTGGAGACTTTGGTTGTATGGACGATCAGAATCAACTCAAATTCATATTTTGTCTCTCAATGGCCACTCAATCTTTTTCATACAATTCTGTCCAATGGGTAGATTAGAAATGGGGGAGTATAAAACGATACCAACGTGCCAAGGAGAAAAAAGAGACCAGATTAGGAATCAAAAATTCCAAAGCAAGAGACCTCCATACTTGTCTTTCGTGAGCTGAAATTGTAATCTTTGAGAACCATTGTAGGAGTGATCGTGTACATTAGAGAGATTAATCACTCACACTTGGGAAGTGAACACTCAAAACTTTGTAACATCTTATTGATCAATTAGTGAAATCCAGCTAGCGTGGGAGAGTGGAGGTAGGCTTACTCTAAGCCGAATCACTATAAATTTTGTGTGCAAATTCTCTTATCCTAGAACTCTTGTTGATATTTTTATGTACATTTGCGCACTAATAAATTGCATTGAACTTCTGTTGATATTCAGAGTCTAGCCTTTACTCACTTATCAATATCATCATACTACTATTGTTGTTCAGACTCTAATTTTAACTACTTTACTTCCACTTTAAATTTTTCAAGATTAATTAAAATCACCTATTCAACCCCTACGTGATACTACTAGCTCCATCACAACACACCACACTGCACAGGCATTTTGTACAGGAAAATTTCACAATTAGTCCTAAGCCTATGGTACAAAAATCAATGGTCATAAACAATTCAATTGAAACAATGTAGTCCTAAATTTTTTAGAGAAAATGCAATCAACTCCTCTCATCCAAGTCTCGTATGATATATCTAACGTGGCAATCGAATAATCGCTAGACGTGCTACATAACGACAACAACATGGCGTGGACTTGTTTCAATGAAACGACCACTACAAAAAAACTGTTTTTTTTCCGACGAATTTTCCAACGAAAAATTTGAAAAAATTCGTTGGAAAACGAATTTCCAAAGAATTTTCCAACGAAAAAAAATTCGTTGGTAATAGGTCGTTGGAAATTTTTCCAACGAAAAATTTCAATTTTCGTTGGAAATTTGCGACGAATTTTATTTCGTTGGAAAATTCGTTGGAAAACTCGTGGCTAAATTCGTTGGAAAAATTAAAAAAAAAATTTTGGTCAAAAAATCGTGGAAATTTTTTTCCAACGAAAATTTTTCGTTGGAAAAATTTTAAAAAAAAAATATTTTGGCCAAAAAATCGTAGAAATTTTTTTTCCAACGAAAATTTTTCGTTGGAAAAATTTTTTAAAAATTTTTTTTGGTCGAAAAATAGTGGAAAGTTTTTTTCCAACGAAAAATTTTTCGTTGGAAAAATTTTAAAAAAAAATTTGGTCAAAAAATCGTAGAAATTTTTGTTTCCAACGAAAAATTTCGTTGGAAAAATTTTTAAAAAAATTTTTTTGGTCGAAAAATCGTGGAAAATTTTTCGTTGGAAAAATTTTTTAAAAAAAATTTTTTGCGTTAAAAATTCGTAGAAATTTTTTTTCCAACGAAAAATTTTTCGTTGCAAAAATTTTTAAAATTTTTGGTCGAAAAATCGTGAAAATTTTTTTTCCAACGAAATTTTTTTCGTTGGAAAAATTACAAAAATTTTTTTTCGATAAATCGTGGAAATTTTTTTCCAACAAAATTTTTTTTTCGCTTTTTTTTCGAATTTTTTTTTGAATTTTTTTTTCGAATTTTTTTTTGAATTTTTTTTTTCGGAAATTTTATTTCGGAAAATCGCCCTCGCCGCCGGCGAGGGCCAGGCCAGCATCGTCGCCGGCGAGCGCCGAGCTCGCCCAGATCTGGGCGAGCTCGAGCTCGCCGGCCATGGCGAGCTCGGCCCTCGCCATGGCCGGCGAGGGCCAGCCTCGTCGCCGGCGATGGCCGAGCTCACCCGGATCTGGGCGAGCTGGAGCTCGTCGCCGGCGAGGGCCGAGCTCGCCCAGATCTGGGCGAGCTCGGCCCTCGCCGGCGACGAGCTCGCCCAGATCCGGGCGAGCTCGGCCCGCGCCGGCGACGAGGCTTGGTGGCGTCGGGGGCGGCCCATGGTGGCCTCGGGGGCGTCGGGGGAGTCGGGGGCGTCGGGGGCGTCGGGGGCGGCCCATGGTGGCCTCGGGGGCGTCGGGGGAGTCGGGGGCGTCGGGGGCGGCCCCGGATGGCCGCGGCGGCGCCTTTGGGGAGGGAGCTGACGTCGCGGAGGAGGAGGGGGGCGGCGGAGTGTTGGTGTCCATGGCGCCGGACACGGAGACGGAGCCGGAGCCGGAGCCGGAGGGGGCGCAGCGAGGGAGGAGGCGGAGACAGGCGGGAGAGGAGGCGGAGACAGAGGGAGAAGGAGAGAGGGAAACAGGGGGAGACAGAGAGAGAGAGAAGGAGAGAAGGAGAAGGACAGGGGCACCGGAGGGGGAGACAGGGGGAGAGAGAGAGAGAGAGAAAAAAAAAGAGAGAGAGAATGAATTTTGAAATTAAGTGAGCGCGAAAATATAGTAGGAATTTTCGTTGCAAAATTCGTTGCAAAATTATACATATTAAAATAATTACCGGAAAATTGAAATTCGTTGGAAATTTCCAACGAATTTTTCAACGAAAATTGTACACACAAATAAATTCCCGGAAAAGTAAAATTCGTTGGAAAATTAGTTGGAAATTTCCAACGAATTTTTTTTCGTTGGAAATTTCCAATGAATTTTCCAACGAATATAAAAAATGTGGAATAAAAATCAATTTTTTTTAAATCGTTGGAAAATTCGTTGGAAATTTCCAACGAATTTTCCAACGAAAATTGTACACTATGAAAAAATTGCTGGAAAATTGAAATTCGTTGGAAAATTCGTTGGAAATTTCCAACGAATTTTCCAACGAATATAAAAAAATGTCGAATAAAATCAATTTTTTAAATCGTTGGAAAATTCGTTGGAAATTTCCAACGAAAAAAAATTCGTTGGAAATTTCCAACAAAAAAAAATTCGTTGGAAATTTCCAACGAATTTTCCAACGAAAATTGTACACTATGAAAAAATTGCCGGAAAATTGAAATTCGTTGGAAAATTCGTTGGAAATTTCCAACGAATTTTCCAACGAATCTAAAAAATGCCAAATAAAATCAATATTTTTTAAATCGTTGGAAAATTCGTTGGAAATTTCCAACGAATTTTCCAACGAAAATTGTCCACTATGAAAAAATTGCCGGAAAATTGAAATTCGTTGGAAAATTCGTTGGAAATTTCCAACGAATTTTCCAACGAATATAAAAAATGCCGAATAAAAATGAAATTTTTTTAAATCGTTGGAAAATTTGTTGGAAATTTCCAACGAAAAAAAAATTCGTTGGAAATTTCCAACGAATTTTCCAACGAATATAAAAAATGCCGAATAAAATCGATTTTTTTTAAATCGTTGGAAAATTCGTTGGAAATTTCCAACGAAATATTTTTCGTTGGAAATTTCCAACGAATTTTCCAACGAATATAAAAAATGCCAAATAAAATCAATATTTTTTAAATCGTTGGAAAATTCATTGGAAATTTCCAACGAAAAATATTTCGTTGGAAATTTCCAACGAATTTTTCAACGAAAATTGTCCACTATGAAAAAATTGCCGGAAAATTGAAATTCGTTGGAAAATTCGTTGGAAATTTCCAACGAATTTTCCAACGAATATAAAAAATGCCGAATAAAATCGAATTTTTTTAAATCGTTGGAAAATTCGTTGGAAATTTCCAACGAAAAATATTTCGTTGGAAATTTCCAACGAATTTTCCAACGAAAATTGTCAATTATGAAAAAATTGCCGGAAAATTGAAATTCGTTGGAAAATTCGTTGGAAATTTCCAACGAATTTTCCAACGAATATAAAAAATGCCGAATAAAAATGAATTTTTTTAAATCGTTGGAAAATTCGTTGGAAATTTCCAACGAAAAATATTTCGTTGGAAATTTCCAACGAATTTTCCAACGAAAATTGTCAATTATGAAAAAATTGCCGGAAAATTGAAATTCGTTGGAAAATTCGTTGGAAATTTCCAACGAATTTTCCAACGAATATAAAAAATGCCGAATAAAAATGAATTTTTTTTAAATCGTTGGAAAATTCGTTGGAAATTTCCAACGAAAAAAATTCGTTGGAAATTTCCAACGAATATAAAAAATGCCAAATAAAATCAATATTTTTTAAATCGTTGGAAAATTCGTTGGAAATTTCCAACGAAAAATATTTCGTTGGAAATTTCCAACGAATTTTCCAACGAAAATTGTCCACTATGAAAAAATTGCCGGAAAATTGAAATTCGTTGGAAAATTCGTTGGAAATTTCCAACGAATTTTCCAACGAATATAAAAAATGCCAAATAAAATCAATATTTTTTAAATCGTTGGAAAATTCGTTGGAAATTTCCAACGAAAAATATTTCGTTGGAAATTTCCAACGAATTTTCCAACGAAAATTGTCCACTATGAAAAAATTGCCGGAAAATTGAAATTCGTTGGAAAATTCGTTGGAAATTTCCAACGAATTTTCCAACGAATATAAAAAATGCCGAATAAAATCGAATTTTTTTTAAATCGTTGGAAAATTCGTTGGAAATTTCCAACGAAAAAAATTCGTTGGAAATTTCCAATGAAAAAATTCGTTGGAAATTTGCGACAAAAAATTTTTCGTTGGAAATTACCAACGAATTTTCCGACGAAAATTTTTCGTTGGAAATTTCCAACGAATTTTCCAACGAAAAATTTTTCGTTGGAAATTTCCAACGAATTTTGTCATTCGTTGGAAAATTTGTCGCAAATTTGCGACGAAAATTTTTCGTTGGAAAATTTTCGTGGCAAAAATCCGTTTTTTTTGTAGTGGACGCTGTTTTCAAGCTTATTATTCATTGTCTTCTAGCTCGCAATCCCTTGGCTAGAAGAATGCTTATGCATCTCGATCTAGTAGTTGGATACACAACGCTCACGACAAATATCACTGGATTTCTAGCAGAAGAAATCATAAAGTTTCTTTTGAAACTCAAGCGTGATGCACTAGTACATGGTTTTAGTCAGGGAAAAATGTCAAAAATTGCAATTAAAACCATCATAGCAAAAAAGTGGCTTTGCTTCGGTGGCTAAGCCCATAGACCTTCTTTTGTAAACAAGGAAATGGACAACAGAGACAGCTCAGAAGTTGATCCTCTCGACATAAATGCAGAACTTCCATTTGATCCTTTAGCTCGACAGGTTCCTTTTTATGAGTTCAATCGATCATATCGGCCCTACACATGAACTTAGTGTTGGAGCTAGCACTATCACTTAGAAGAGGGTGAATAGGTGATTGTAACCAAATTTGACAACTCAAAGCAGAATAAAAACAGTCAAGATTAATATAACCTAAAGACAAAGTCTGAAGAAATATTATGTTGTAATCAGATTTGCATGTGTGCAATATACTATCAAGGATCATAATAAAGAGTTAAAGAGATGGAGAAAATTGCACTTAAAAGTTCTAGTGGTTTGACTTATTACAAGCCTACGTCCACTCTCCACGCAGACAGCCTACTGATTGGATTTCATCAGTGAATCAATTAGAGGTTCCAGACAAGAGTGACAATACTTAATCTTGATAGGTTTCACTATCTTAAAGCCACTCATCTCACAATCTCAAAGTCACTCTTTTTACACCTCTCAAAGATTACAGTTTTGAAGTGCAATAAGACAAGTGCATAAGATAGAAGCTCTCTTGCACTTTAGAATTTTAGATTCACGACTTCTTGTTCTTTTCAATATCAAAATCTCATTTTATACTTCTCCACTTCCAATCTAGCTGTTGAACAGTCTCTGTGGAGAGTCGAAAATATAGTATCTCATTGATTTAGTTACCCATACAACTAAAGCCGGGTCCATGAGTAGAGTTCTTTGTTTGGAAAGAATATCTTGCCTTAGAGAATTGTCAATCAATCAAAGATGGTTTACTTTGAGTAAGTTCTTGGCAAATCAATCTTCAAGATGGAAGATCAATCATCATTTTCTATAAAAGAAATCTGAGCGAGATCACTAGCTGTTGTGATATGTGAGTGTTATATTCTGAGTCTGAATAGACTTATTGATCATATTATACTTATCTAAGTCTGAATACTCCTTAAGTCTAAATGGTCTTCGCATAGAGTTTGAAGTTGCCAAACGTCTTGGCAATATCCATGTGCAATCTTTGGTGATATCCTCATATTACTCCAATGATGTCCTAACATATTTGATTTCCACTAAGTAAATACTCAGAACTTCATACGCAATATCCTGATGACAATAACTAGAATCTTAATATCGTTTTTTCATGAATATCACTTGATGTCGGGTTCATTAGATACTATGGAAGGTTTTGTCGATCTTCAAAACATATTAGGAAGTTTTCTCAACACTTAGCTCAAAGAGCGGTCTCTGACACACTTCCACGCTCCTAATTTTATGTGAGGAAACAAAGAGTAGAGGGGCGTGACAGGAGGCAGACTGTACAGGCAATCCTGCTGCCTTAAGTGAAACACGCAAATACAAACAGAAAAATGCGTTCATGAATCAGTAATTGAAACAGGTAAAAATGGCAAGAAACGTGCCTCCATTGAGAGGCAACCCTATTGATCAGGAACGTAAACCAGATGATGCAGTGGAAATGACAATGGAAAGTTACGTCATCGGGGCCTGAATGGCATGAAGTTGGTTAATGTCTCTCAAGACGTCTACGTGGTTTGGCATTCGGAATGTTTGTCAACGGCGTTCATGTTCACCCATCAGCAGAGTCTTTTCTTAAAATCCCTCGCAGTGCAAAGGAAAAGATACTGCAAGGAGTTTTGATACACTTGCTGCCATGTTACTTAGCCAGAAGCAGAGAAAATAGCTTCGCTATAATTTGCCATGTAAGAAGCACAGAAGATAGCCCAAACATGTAATCTACCCGCAATGATAATTTGAGTTACCAGCTTGCCACAAATAATTTCCAATATTAATACAAAGTACCCATCACCATGATCAAGTACCATCCACTTCCACGTATGCATCTTCTTTGAAGTAACTATAGGACATTGAAGAGATCAGATTGTGTTAGCAAAAGAGTATAAAAGAAAACTAGGATCTACCCACCCATCGATGGCCGCGTTGGTTTGCGCTCAGTTCCTTTCACGAGAGGTCCTGAGTTCAAACTCGCCCATCGGTGATTTAAGTGGAGGGTCGTGGCGGTGGGATGCTGCGCTAGCCCCCCTCGAGGACTAGTCGGGCATCACCGCTGGTTTGAGCCCTAGCTCGCCGGCCGCGCGGACACCTCGATTATCAAAAAAAAAAAAAAAACTAGGATCTCTCTCTCTAAGCACATACGTAACAAGCTAATCAGGTTTTAAAGCATATATTTTGAACCACCACCCCCCCCCTTCCTCCCCCAACCAAAAAAAAAAAAAAATAGAATCCTTTTGTTTTCTTTAGGTCTATAATATTGCTGCATAATGTCTGCATTGCAGATATTTGGTACAAAGTAAATTTGTTGCCATTAAAATCTACTTAACTCGAGCATCCTGACACCGCACTAAACAATCATTTGCTTGCACGGTTTTATGATTGTATTTGTGTCAAGAAACAAAGAGTAGAGGGCGTGACAAGAGGCAGACTGTCCAGGCAAATCCTGCTGTAGTGAGTGAAACACGCAAAAACAAACCAAAACATGTGTTCCTCAGTCAGTTATTAAAACAGAAAATAGGCAATGAATGTAACTCTATTGAGAGCGAAAGAAAGTTACAACCTATGCGCCTGTCTGTAATGAAGTTGATTGGTGCCACTCAAGATGTCAATGAGGTTTGGCATTGGCAATGTCTGTCAGCGGCGTTCATGCATCAGCAGATGCCTTTCAGAAAATCCCTCGCAGTGCAAGGGAACAGATACTGCAAGTTGTTTCCATACAATTGCAGCCATGTTCCTTAGTCAGCAAGCTGTCCCTCGAACCTCGCTGTAAGAAGCAGAGCAAATAACCCAAATATGTAATCTACCTGCGATGATAATCTGAGTACCCAACCTGCCACAAGTATTCACCGCTATTGATTCAAAGTGCCCATCACCACGATCAAATATAATTCACTTCCAGCTGTGCATCTCCTTTGAAGAACTATGGTAAATATGACATTGAAGGGATCAGATTGTGTTAGGAAAAGAAAACCACTCTCTCTCTCTCTCTCTCTCTCAAAGCACAATCATAACAGCCCGAAAAAAGAGAATTTGTTTTCTTTAGTTACATTTTGAGGAAGAAGTCCATGATATTTGTGTATATGTCTGACTTACGTATCTTTAGTACACAGCAAAGTCATTGCTATTAACATCTACTTCATTCAAGAATATCCTCACATCATTCGTATGAATTTTGCCTGTTTGATAAATAGTTGGCACCAGAAGCATTAACCGATGAGTACATGTACCAGTTAAATACAGAGACTTCTTGCAGAACCTAGTTATACAAGAAACAAAATCTACCTTCCACCGCTCCAAAAGCATTATAATGAAGCAAGAGAAAGAATCTCCCAGACTAAAAACAACTTTATAAATGGCACATGGGACTCATTGAGATCATGTGTGGAAGAAAACTTGCCGTTAATCTGGTTAACTCTTCATCACATTTCAAATCTCAGACGCAATTGGGAGAGTTCAACTAGAAAAGGATTTCGACCAAAAAAAAAACTAGAAAACGATGAAGTTCCATTTATCAAGAGATATTTAACCCACAACTCCTTGTCCATTATTTGTATCGAGTGATTGATTTTTTAAAAATGATGATCATGTTGAACATTAAAAGATAATTTAATGCTTGATTGAACCAATTAAAAATTCATGGACGACCCTAAACATCAAACCAAAAGTTTGAAATCAATTGCACTTATTAATAGATCGGGAAAGATATTAGATACTGCACATCGCGTAAGAACTCCAGAACTACAGTGTCGTCGTCACAATTCAAGAATAATCTTGTAATCAGTTACATATCCTTTCCATTTACCTTGTCTAAAACTTTTACAGTCAAGTTATCAAATAAAGGAGCCGAAAACTTAAAAAGAACTTGGCAATATAAAATTTACTTAAAGTTTATGGTTATGGCATCATGTTTTAGTTTAATGGTGTGTTAACTGTGTGATCATTATATGCAATGCATTCTCTCTCCCTTTTTTTGCACATGCTTTTAATGAGCGGAATATGTTTAAATGATTGAAATTGAAATCTTCAAAAAGAAGAAATTTCTATCGACTGCAATAGGACTGTTGATCTTAAAGTGACACAGAGTTCACATTAATCATGTTGGTGAACTTAGCACAAAGAGTGGTCTCCAAAGCACATATCATAACATGCTCCGCAGAAGACCAATTACTCTTATGAGCCTGATTCCTTTTTCGTGGCTCATCTCTTGTGAAGAGTCTGTTACCAATGGACAACCCGAAATTTAAAGCCAAATTTGCTGTAGAGTGTTTGAGTCACATTGCTACAGAGAGTATAACAAACAGAAATATTCCTCAAAATTCCAAGGTTGTTGACAATGACCAATGCCTTCTTCAAGTATACGAATTCCCTATGAATCATAGCCAAGTATTGCAAATTTAGAATTACTTTAGAGCAGAGAATCAAGCATCACATACACTTAAAACGATCGAATGCCATCATCAAGTTTGCCTCCAAAGTGCATCTGGCAGAGGAATATTGTGTCCTCCTTTCCCATCAACATAAGGCCGGTCTCCAATACACTTGCACCCTACTATGACTGTGTCAGGAAAGAAAGAGTAGAGGGTGTGACGAGAGGCAGACTGTCCAGGCCAATCCTGCTGTCTAAGTGAAACACGCAAAAACAGAATAAAATGTGTTCCTGGGTCAGTTTTAAAACAGATAAAAATGGCATGGAATGTTCCTCCATTGAGAGCCAACCCTATTCATCAGGAAAGTAATTCGATTCAACCGAAAAGACAATAGAAAGTTACATCAGCTGGGCCTGTGATCAAGTTGATTGGTGTTGCTCCAGATGTCTACGGGGTTTGGCATTGGAATGGTCTGTCAACGGCAGCCATTTTCACCCATCAGCAGATGCTTTTCAGAAAATCCCTTGCAGTGCAGAGGAAAAGATACTGCAGGTAGTTTTCATACACATCCACCCATGTTCGTCAGTCAGGAAGCCATCCCTCAAACTTGGCTATTATTTGCATGTGAGAAGCAGAGCAAATAACCCAAATACGTGATCAACCTACTTTGATAATTTGAGTACCCAGCTCGACACAAATATTCTCTGCTATTGATTTAAAGTGCCCATCATCATCATCAAATATCATCCACTCCCACGTCTGCATCTTCTTTTAAGTAACTATGATAAATAGGACATTGAAGAGATCAGATTGTGTTAGGAAAAGAGTGTAAAAGAAAACTAGTATCTCTCTCTCAAAGCACAAGGATCAGATTGTGTCAGGACCGCCCCCAAAAAAAAGAAATTTCTTTAGTTCCATTTTCAGGAAGAGTTCCATGCTGTTTCTGCCCAATGACTGAATTGCATAACTCTAGTACATAGTAAAGTTATTGCTATTAACATCTATTTAATTCAAGAGCATCCTCACACTGCTTGACCATTTTTACAAATTTCACCAGTTTGATTAATATTAGACACAAGAAGCTCTAACTGATGAGTACATGTACCAGTTAAATACAGAGATCCCTTACAGAACCTAGGTATACGAGAAACAAAATCCACCTGCTACCCCTCCAAAAGCCTTATGTGAAGCTAGTGATAAAATCTCCCAGACCGAAAACTACTTCTTTAATGGTAAATGGGACTCAACAAGATGATGTGTGGAAGAAAACTTGCCGTTGATCTGGTTTACTCTTCATCACATTTCAGCTGAAAATATGAACACATCTCAGAGACAATGGAGAGTTCAAATAGAAAAGGAAGAAGTTCCATTTGTCACAATATATTTAACCCACAACTCCATCGTCGCTACATCTACAGAAAAACCCCTTTCGACCATTTCACAGACAAGTTGTGCTGCTCTCGTATTTTCGTTATTTCTTAGCAGTCTTTGGATGATTGTGTTATAAGTGACACCATCTGGAAAGCATCCATTTCCTTCCATCTCCTTTAGCAGCTGATATGCTTCCTCCATGCGTCCTCTCCTTTGCACAATCCATGCACGAAAATATTATACGTCCACACGTCAGGTTGCAAGCGTCGAGCATGCAAACAATCAAACAACGCTTTTGCATCGTCGAGCTTTCCGGCATTACACATGCCATTTATTAGAATATCGTAAGTCACAATATTTGGGACGAATTTGGAATCTTCCATCTTTCGAAGCAATATCATGGCCTTGTCAATCTGCAGCATTTTGCACAAGCCATGCAGGAAAGCACTCAAGGTATAATGATCTAGACAGAGATCGCGAGATTGCATCTCGTTAATTAGCTCCTCCGCAGCTTGAAGTTTTCCAACCTGGCAAAATCCGTTTACGAGAGTGTTGTACGTGATGACGTCAGGATTCAAGCCCCTTTCAAGCATTTCTTGCAAAAGCATCTTTGACTCGTCAACTCTTTTCGCTTTGCAGAATCCTTTAATCAACGTGGAATAACTAACAACATCAGGTGGGCAGCCTCTTTCAACCATCCAATTGAGCACTTCCACAGCATCGTTCATTCTATTTTGCAAACAATAGCCGTTCATCAATGTATTATAAATGAAACTATCAAGCACAATACCTAATTGAATCATCTGGTCGACTATGGCCTCTGCCTCTACAAGCATTCCCTCTTTACAATGTGCATCCACCAGAATAGTGAAGGTTTGAACAGTCGGCATCACTCTGCTTTGCACCATATGACTCAGCAGTCTTCGGGCCTCTTTCAATTGGCCGGAATTGCACACTCCTTGAATGACAGAGGTATAAGTAACTATGTTTGGTTCTATTCCTGCCCTCGTCATCTTCTCCATCAAGACCGTAGCATCTTTCCATTGGCCTACATTGCACAGACCGTGGATCAAGGAGGTATAAGTGACAACATCTGGTTGGACACCTTTTCTACTCAAACTTTCACGGAGTCTCAAGGCCTCTGTGATCAATCCCTCCTTGCAAAGACTATCAATTACTATGTTGTACGTGAAGGAATTGATCCTGCAGCTTCTCTGTTCCCAGTCCCTCAGCAATTCAATCGCCAATTGGGCGTTACCCGCCCTGCATAACCCCTTCATGATTACTGCATATGTGGTCTCATTAGGTTCGGGTCCATTGCGTCCCATATCATGGAGGAACCTCAACACTTGATCAGTTTTTCCCTGAACAGAGAGACCATCAATTAGGGTGTTGGATGTCACCACATTGAACTGAAACCCAAGCTTCAAGATTCTGCCCAGGATAGACAAACCCAAATCAACCCGCTTTACCCGGCAAAAGCAATTCATCCAAATAGTCAGCAAGGCAACATCATCCAAATAGATTTTTACCGAAGCAGCACAAGGCGTCGCCGACCCTCGTGAACCCACCACCACCACCACCAGCTGCTCTGCAATTTGTCCTCACGTAACACAAGAACTGGTTCGGGTCGTCTAAATTAGAAGTGGGGATCGAGCAAAACCATCGACGGCGGCGAGACGAGAAAGGGAGGTAGGGAAGGGAATGGGATGATGAATGGCTGGAGATGGCAGCTGGAGCACGAAGAAGAAGACGGAAGATGGGGGAAGCACCATGAAGACACGTTCGCTCCATCATCAGCTGGTGGCCACGGGCCGGTTTTGGCCCGGAACCGGCCCGGTCAAACCCGGTCCCGGCCCGTTGACCGGGCCCGCGGTTCGGAACCGGAACCGGCCCGTGGCCTACGGTCCCGGTTCCGGTTCCATAAAATTTGGAACCGGCCCGGAACCGCCGTTCCAAAAAAAAAAAAGGAGAAGAAAGCTGCAGCAGCAGCCAGCAGCAGCAGTCAGCAGAGCCTGCAGGTCCGCCGGGCCGCCGGGGCCGGCGGAGGTCGCCGGCCTCAGGCGAGGCCACCCTCGCCGGCGTCGGGCGAGGGCCGCCCTCGCCTGGGCTGGGCGAGGCCGGCCTCGCCAGATCGGGCGAGGGCTCGACCTCGCCGGCAACTGGCGAGGCCGGCCTCGCCAGTTGCAGGCGAGGTCGGCCTCGCCCGACGCCGGCGAGGTCGAGCCCTCGCCCGATCTGGCGAGGGCGGCCTCGCCTAGCCTAGCCGAGGGCGGCCCTCGCCCGACGCCGGCGAGGGCCGCCTCGCCTGAGGCCGGCGGAGGGCGCGGCGGCGAGAGAGGGATCGATCGGACCAAGAGCGAGCGGAGTTGAGAGTGAGAGCGAGCGACGAAGAGAGACGGAGACAGCTACGAAGAGATACGCAGGAGAAGGTGAAGGTAGATGGAGAACAGGAGAAACACACGAGAATTTGAGGTTCTGAACCGGAACCGGCCCGGAACCGGCCGGTTCCGGTTCATACTTGGCCACGAACCGGAACCGGTCGGTTCCGAACCGTGGCCATGTCATTGATG
>CM062220.1:4210226-4365527 GCA_031216235.1 Syzygium jambos
ATTGATGTGAATCCGAAAACTGAAGAGCTCTTGCTTTTGGTAAGGAGGACGGCGACTCTACCGTCTTAGTTCGCCGCAAAATTTGGTAAAATGCAACAAAAATCTTAAATTATATCTACCATAACATATTTTACCCTATGTTTTTCTCATTTATCCCATCAAAATTATGTTAATAAATATTATTAAAAATCTATCTATATAGACACTAGAAAGTAAATAGTATTGACATAGTGCTCATGCAATCGGCGATATTATTTTATCTGAAAAATTATCTAACAAAACTTTAACGAAAGATAAATGTGTCGCATATGTACTAATTGATTATTTATAAAATGATTCCCTTGAAGTTATTGTTTATGGAGTTTTGGCACTAACAAAATGATAACATCTGCCAAAAGCAAAAATCACAAAGCAAATATTTTAACTTTGCCACTATTATTCTTGGTTTTATTACACTCATAATCAAAATCATAGAGCAAACATTCTCTCAAAATGATTTCATTTAAAATCACAAAGATCTATTTGTTTTCCTCCAAAAGAAAAGGACCGAAGCAAGTAAACTTTTCTTCACCTCTCCTCACTTCCCGTTTATTTCTTCTTTGACCTTGCTCTGTTTTAAGATTGAACATCTGGGGCCTTGTGGAAATGGACTACATCTCTTTGATCAACCGTGAGGATCGATGCTAGGAAACTTTTGGGAACCAATTTAACCATAGTTTCTCAACTTGTGAAAAATTGATGCATCTAACTACTTGGGAAGGAGAAGGAGGGAAGTTCGATTAGGGGTGAGGATGTTTAGTTTTAGATATAGGTTTTGACTCTCACGCTCTGCAAAGAGGCCGGATAGAAGTCTGAAAATGAGTTGAAAGTTAGAGTAGGACATACAAAAAAAAAATACATCATAGGGTTTTGACAAAAAAAAAACTACATTATAGGGTGAATAAATTACACAAACAAATGGTAAAATATTAGTGGTCAAAACTTAAAAAACGATCGCTTTAGTAATCAATGCTTAATAAATAATCAATTTAGTGCCACAATCTTTTAAAAGTGTCCCATTAAGTGATTTTGGTGAGCAACGTCGCTAAAGTCAATTAAGTGATCGCTCATTGAAATTGCAATACTTTAATAATTGTTTGCAATATTTGGCACCAAAGTGGGTGCCGTATAATAGTTATTGCATGTATACCATCCTGGGAAATGTACCAAAAACGTCATAACCTATTGCAATTGTGTCAATTCAGTCGTAAACCTTTCAATTGTGTCAATTTAATCCTTAATGTTTTCATATTTTGTCAATTAAGTCCATCCGATCAATTTTGACCGAAAATCGTTGGCATTAATTCCAGCCATCCTACATTTTATATTTGCATATCCGGATTGAGAAGGGCCGAGCACATGTTTTCCTTTACCGCCTCTTCCGCTCCACCTCTGTTCCGAGCGGGATGTATTCTCTCCTATGCCAATTGTCCTCGATTCGCCGTCCCGTCCCTTTGCAGCCGCCCGCCGTTCACTCCTCCTTTGGCCGTTGCCTCGAGAGTAGCCTCGCTGTCCCGCGCTCCCCACTTCGCCGCCTTCCGCGAGCAGTCTCCCCGTCCGTCACGGTCTCCCTGTCGCAGCTGATCCGGTCCACGGCCGTCGACCACAACCTGTCACCATCGGCCTTCTCTGTGAGCCGTCCTATATAGGAGCGGGTCTCGCTGTCCCCGGTACCCGACACGGGCTTCGCTGGTTGTGGGTTTCTACATAAGGTTGGACCTTCGTAGCCTGTGTGTGTTTTTCGGGCCTTTTTTTTAAGGATTTTTCATCTCATTGGCAATTACAATGACCCTCAAAGACGACCAAAAACGGATTTATTAATACCCTGCAGGGAAAAAGGACAAAGGAAATGAAAAACGGAACGGAAAGAGATTGGTATTTCCCTTTTTCTGGATGTCAACGGAGCATTCGAAACTTTTTAGTACTCGACTAATCCCCATGGATATAGTAGTCCTCCTCCGTCCCATAGGCACCGGGTAATTACCACGGCGCACGGGGTCCGTGCTCTTGGAGGTAAAACCCAAGAGGTTGTGCGGGCGCAATGATTCAGGCCTCGGTCAACACCCAAAATCGCTCGAGCAAAGCCCTTGAAGTTGATGGGATTTGATGTTTCTACTCTTCATGTTTGATTCTGACGAGAGAAAACTATGTGGGAATTCAAAAGGCATTGAAGTCAATCGTCAAATGTGAAAAAGAAGTATGAAAGAGAGAAGAAAAGGGTACGCGCTTGAAAGGAACTAAAATATTGGCTCTTTCGGACGGAAAGCAGTGTCCACACACACATACCTTCCCCCACGGCAAGGATTTGCCCAATTCCTTCAAAGAACGGAACGGTTGCTCTCGTCGGAACGCTCGTTTTGACGGGCGAAGTCCCGGTCTCCGGTCTTTAGTCCGCGAAACCGAACGCCGGCCTGCCACGGCTCGAGCAGAGCTCTCGCTTCCGTGGAGGAGGTGCTTTACGGACGACGGTGATGATGATCATCCCTTTGAGGCATGTGGGAAGGAAGCAGCTCTAGACAGTAAACAATTTCCGATTAAGACCAGTTTCGTCTGCTAGTCGAGCACCGCCAAAAGAAACAAAATGGGGGAAAAAGGGGGAAAACGTGAGAGGCCCAAAGGGAAGAGACGGCAAAAATGCAAAAGTTGGGGTCTGTAGGGTTCGTCGAATTGCCTTTGCATTGCCTGTAAATCTCTCTCTCTCTCTCTCTTTCTCTGGGGTACACCAAGCACCTACAATCCATATATTTAAAGAAAAGAATTTGTCTTCTTCTTCTGCGCTCTCTCTCTCTCTCTCTCTCTCTTTCTCTCTCGTTCCCACTCCCACACCAGTCTTGCTCCACTGGCCATCGTCATCCAGGCCATGGGAAGCTTATCTCCTTGACTCCGCTCAAGATTCTTCCCTCTATGCGATTGCTCTGCCTCTCTGACTCGCCCTTCCACGACGGCCCCCGTGCGAGATAGCCCCCTGAATCGTACCCCTCATCCTCCGCTATCAGGATCACACAAATTTCGCGTCCCTCTCTCTCTCTCTCTCACACACACACACACACGCACAGAAAGTGGATCCCAGAATCCATTCGACCGCCGCCTGTGTGGTTCGATCAGGGAGTGCGTCTTTGTTGCATTGCGGGTGTGGAAATTCTTCTCTCGTTCGGCTTCAAGAATCTGGCGGGACCGAGTCTTTTCCGCCATTATTGGGTTTCCCAGAGTCTTGATCAAGAAATACAGGATCTCCATCAAGACCCATCTCCGCGTAAGTTCAAGATTCAGCTTTTTTTTGCCAGGGTGAGTTGATTATGTTGTATTGATTTTGGGGTCTCTGCGCACACGGGTTTGATTTGCAAGACTGTTACTGGAGAAGAGCTAGCAGGAGGAGGAGGCATTAGTGCTCTTAATGTGGGGATTATATGGTAATGCTGGGGGAATCGAGGGGCTATCGTTTCTTTTTAGGAAACAATATTAAGGCGCTGAGTGTTTTTGGGCTTTGGCTTCTTTTTTACAAGGATCCGAAAAAGGAAAGAAAAGTGATATGAGCAACGGCTGAAACCTTCGAGGCTGCTGCTTTACATCGAGTACCGCCCATATGGAATCTCTTTTTCTTACTCACCATCCATTTATTTCTCTTTACGGTTCGGAGTGTTGTCAGTCGTGCATTTCGGAAATCTGTATGGTTCAGTAATGTCGTGGAATTCCAGTGATGGTATGCGGTATGTGTGCTTGAAAAACGCCTTGAAGCTTTCCAATTTTCCTATTTGGGGATCTGAGTTCTGAGCTATTTAGTTGTATCGGGGAAGTTGATTGAGTTTTGCGGGCCTTTCCTTTTTACTGGGTTCGTGAGGTGAATAGAGATCGGAAAAGTGCGCGGTGCTGATCTTTGCTAGCAGAAGGCATCGATGGGGCTTCTTCGAAGTCTCGCGATGCTTGTGCTTCAGTTATGGTTGTTGCGACCTCTGGAGCTTGGAGCCCAGAATGTTTCTACTGGGAATTTCAGTTCTGCGAGGGCTTTGGATAGGATGCTTCAAGACTATGCTTATAGGGTGTTCACCCGTCCGTTCTTCCATCCGAGAACTGGCATTCCTTACGATGGAAATGTTTCGTCGAATCTCACTGGTATCAATATAACGGCGATGAGGCTCAGAAGTGGGAGCTTGAGGGCTAGAGGTGTTAAGAAGTACAAAGAGTTTGAAATTCCAACCGGGGTTATCGTGCGCCCATATGTGAAGAGGCTAGTTCTGGTCTACCAGAACCTTGGCAGTTTGTCTATAGTATACTATCCTTTGCCTAATTATACATATTTAGCTCCGGTTTTGGGTCTTCTTGCTTATAATGCATCCAATTTATCAGCCACGAATTTGCCCGAGTTGGATGTCAATGCTTCCGGTGACCCTCTATTGGTCCACTTCAGCAGCATCAGACCAGCTCCAGCAGGCTCTGTGCCAAGATGTGTTTGGTTTGATTTGGGCGGTTTGGTCAGGTTTAGCGATGTAGAATCAGGAAATACTTGTTCAACGAAGCAACAGGGGCACTTCTCGATAGTGATTGAGTCGATCGCCCCTTCTCCATCTCCGACCTTTCCTCCCGCACCTGGGCCGAGTGGCCGAGAAAAGAAAAGTTCCAGATCTTGGGTGGTTGCCGGTTCCGTGCTCGGTGGACTGGCATTGTTGGTTTTGTTGGCGTTGCTGGTCTTTTGGGTGCACAGGTACAAGAAAAGGAGGAGAATTCAGCGAATGGAAAGAGCTGCAGATGCAGGGGAAGCTCTAAGGATGACGTCGGTCGGCGATACGACAGCCCCGGCAGCTTTGGTAACCAGGACTCAACCCACCCTCGAGCACGAGTACGTGCCCTAACTTATAAATAATCCGTACAGGATGCCCTCCTACTTCGGTACAACTTCTCATTCAAATTCAATCCCTGTGTCCAGATACTTTCTTCTTCTGATTGCAACTATTTTTTCTCTGGGTGCCTTTGGTTGGTTTTGTCCCTGGGTAGGTTCCTGGCTTTAGTGTCGGTCGGGGGTAATATTAGGATATTTGGTGTAAATCCTTGTTTCTTGCAAAAACTGTCCATAGTCTTATGATTCATTGTGCTGTGCTCGTCGCGCAAATTTGTTCTATCATGTATTCAATGCACATATCCAGTCGATGATCAAATAAAATCATATCCCATTCTTGTGATTTGCATCTTGGACTTGTTCTTTGTTCCTCGAATATGAGTTGGTGGTCAGTTGATCAACTTATTGTAATACCATAACGGATCTATTTCGGATGTTCGGCTCGTCGATAGTTATGATCATGGAGCTCATATGAACCCATAGTCCAGGCAAGGATCGATCACCCTTCTAATGTAGCCTTCCTCTGTGGTGGAATCTGCATCTTTTAGTGAGGTTCAAGCTTGAGTAATGGTAATTTGACCTGCTCTTTGTTGCATCTAGGTTGACAATAAGAAGTAAGGATGAGCAAAAGGAACCGCCCAAATTGAATCAGACTGGCCGGTTCTGAGCGGTTCCTAGGGGCACCGATTCAATTCTCGGTTCCATAAAATTGGAACGGATAAATTTCAATCCAATGGCCGATTCCAGAGGTGTGGAACCGCTCACCCAGATCACCTAGACCGTAACCTTTTTTAAAATTTTTTATTTCTTAAAAATTTATATGAAAAAAAACACCTTAATCTATTTCCCATTTCACAAAGGAATGCCTTTCAAGGCTGGAGTGACTATGTTTCTTTATGCACGTGACTAAGGTGATAATAACAAATCAAAACACAACAGTAGTTGCTCGCTCCAATCAAATTTTGCCACAAATTGAAAAAATCTCTGTGAAACCTATAATGCTACACGTAGTTCACTGATTGTAGAAACGCATCGATTATCAAGAATATCTTCAATTTCATCTTGAATGTTAATGGCAAATCAAATAAAAAAACTGAATATGTCACCAGTTCTCGATCTCTGGGCAGGAACTGGACCACCAGGAAAGCAAATGGGTTTCATTAAGCATGATTTACTCCACATATATTTCAGAAAAAAAAAAGTGAAACTTTGAAATTTAATAATATATAGAAAGTTGTCAATATATGATTAGGTCATGCAAAAATGGGCAAGTTGAGAGGTTGATAATCTTTTTCTTTTTTTCGGAAAATCAAGAGGGGCGTTTTATGAGAGAAACGGGACCCCATCACGTTACATAATCTACAATCTTTAAGATAATTTTCGCGTTTACCGGTATTTACAAACTTTTTAAAAATAATTTATGACGTTGAAACTTATTTTACAAAAACAAAATATAACTTGCAAACAGTGAACCAATTAAAAAAGAATTAAGGCCAAGGTAATATTTTGCATTTACGATACAATAAAGTATGCCACTACAATTAGTTTTTGGTAAGTAATATAAAACGAGCAAGTGTAATTACAATCATCATTAATGAACGCTCACTCAATCAACCATTAAAGTAAATTGTTAGTTTGAATTACTTTCTATAAGATAAATTAGTTTTCCTAAAGAGATGGTCCTATTTTGAAGGTAAATTATTCATTTTGAGAATTATAGATAGGAAGCAATTTACTGCCTAAGAAAGATATTAATTTGTGAAGTTCTCCTAGAATCAAAATAAATTTAAATATAAGCAAATTAAATGATTGAAATCTCTAGATCTCGCAAGATGAATCATTTCTCTAGATCTCGCAAGACGAATCATTTCATACTTTGTAACTTGAGGATGTTGCCACTAGTAAATTATCCCACTTCAGTAAACTTCCTCTAATAATTTTGGTGATTGATTTTTCATCACTAATAGAAATTGCCCTCCATACTTCGCAACTTGAGGATAGAATTCCTTAGAAATTATCCTACGATTTCGTAATTTTCCTCAGTAGGTTACAACTTATTGTTGTTGCTCTTAATAATTATACCTCCAATAACTTGCAATTTACCTGAATTTTTCGTAATCTCGACTGCACCTAGAGTCGATACTCTCTTTTTGCATAGTAATTTTGCTATAGATTTTGTAATGTGAAATTCCTATCACTTAGTAATTAATCAACGATATAGTGATGTACATTAAATTGTGGTAAACGACCGAACTTATAATCAGTAATTGATCTACTTTTAGAGGTAGTAAATTTCGAGCAAGCAACCAAAAATTATTATAACTTTCTTTTGTCCTATTCTTAGTAAATTTACCTAAATGATCGGAGCGTTTCTTTTAAGTTAATCCTATTCATTAGTAATAATCCTTGATCATCGTGACTTTCCTTCGCTAATTGTGAAAATTTACACCCCTACTTAGGTAAACTTTCTTAAATGTCGATAAATTTTCTTTAAAATGGATCCTTTTTTTTTTTACTATTTTAAATCCAATTGGCCGGATTCAATACGGCACCCGTCAAGCAAAAGACCCGGATTTTTCCAAATTCAACGGGAGAGAATGGGCATTTCTTTGACTTAGACCACGATGATTCGTCAACCCTCCCATCCTTTTCCATTGAAGAACCGAATTGTTCTGGCATTTGTTTTGAATACACTCAACACGGTATTTGAATTCGTCCTGTAGGCATGTCGAAGGACGGCTCGGACCCGTCGTCCCCGTCAGTTTAAATTGTTGCTGAAAAATCATCCGGTCGCTCTCGAGAGACATGTTTTCGCCGATTTCTTTTCTAATTAGAGCGTATATTAATCTGTTCACTATGTCGTTCATGGAACGAGTTTGTATGATGGTTTTGCTTTTCTGCTCCACGTGAAGGAGGAGCTTTCAGCTTTGGTTAGTACATATGCTCTTCAGCCACACACACACACACACACACACACACACAAAGTCCAAAGCTGGCTTTGCCCTGTTGCTGTGTTTGGGATTCTTTGTGCTTTGTGGTCTGCCTCACCACCTAATTTTGAATTCAATAGGAATCAGAATAGTATGGGTCAAGGCTTTGCATATGATGTGAGACCCATGCGAACTAATTGATTAGTGATTTAATCACCCACCATGCTCTATTATTTTTCTCTACTATTAGCTGTCTTAGACATGGAGATTTTTATGTTGGTGACCATCAATTTCGTGCTAATGGCACCGACTTGACATGCTAGTCGAGGCTGGATAAACGATACCTTCCCTACCATTTTTGCTCCTTTTTATTGTTTGAATTGAATTTCAGCTTTTTGGCCCAATCCATGACCTCGTCCTGGCTTTGTTTGGTGTTTTAAAAGGAAAAAAATAGGAGAGAATTAAATTAAAACGGGGCGCAGTAGACTAGTCGATGCGCGCGAAAACTGATTCGGACATTGCCTAACCTTTTATATTAAAAAAAAAGGTGAAATGAAAGACGTGGGATTGAAAGTTATTTTCTCCCGGATTTCTTTCAAGGTTTTCTTTCAAGGTTTTAAGTTTTTTAGGATTTGAATATGACAGAATGAATTATTCTTCGAAAGGAATTATGTAATTATCTAATTGAGTATATTCGTGATTTGAGTGGTGATGTGATGAGAGAGAGTCGCAAGTGATATTAAATTTGATAATAGGGTAAACTTGAAAAATTAAAAGCGAGACAAATGATACTTTTGACTTTTTTTTTTGGGTAAGTGAAGGGCTAGGGCCCGAAAATTACATCGTTAATCTCCTAATGTAATTTTAATTTGATCCCCTAACAATAAAGGAAACAAAACCTATCGATGGTCTATCTAATACATAATTATTGCCCGCATTGTTGGCTTGGAAAACCCAATTTGCTAGCCAATCGCCACATGCATTTCCCCTCCTAAAACTATGGAGAATCAAATAATTGAGCATATTTTCCAATCCGAGAAATGAGTGTACCTCCAAAATGAAGCGATGGAGCTGATTCCAGAAGCTGATTTACGAACAATAGCACCTTGCAAATGATTATTCAAGTCGGTGGGTCCATGTCATTGAAGAAGCAAACGTATTAGGTAAGCTAGTGAACGAGCCTTATTATGTCTAAGCTTTGTCATTTTCTTGATCATTGAGCGGAAGGATTTGAATTAATATCGTTACCAAACGCTCCCATACACTCCAAAAAAGGAGAAAAAAAAAATTCAAGAAAAGGCAAAGACATGCATCAACCAAGCGTGAGCTGGAGAGCTTGCAAAGCAAAGAGAAGGGGTTGGTGAGATGTCTGAAATGCTTCACAAGGTGACAAAAAACCAAAGGCATACCTGATGTGGCCATATTAAATTCTGTCATGTATATGCTATGGTCTTGCTGACGTCATAATGTGTATCACCATGCGTGGCCCACTGTCTTCACAAGATTGGTGACAAAATGTACACGAATAAATGCTCTTCCAGGTCTAATTCTAGACTAGATTCTGGAACCCTTTTCTTTATTCAGGGGAGCAAATTAATGAGCTTCTGCAGTCTAAAAATGTGTAAATCTTGGCAAGTCAAATCTGGTGTGGAGGCAAGTGATGAAACGAACTCGCCAAGGAGATTGTTGCCCGATTGATATATTTCGCTCATTTTCTTTTATGCCTGTACTCTTGAATTATAAAACTGAAAGATAGATATCAGAAACCTCTTAGTATATTATGAATTTTGGTATAGACATTTTTCATTTTTCAATCGTTATTTAATAGATGTCAGGATTTTTCGGTTCTTCGAACGTTTGATAGTGATTTAGCTCATAGAAGATGGTCGTTACTTTACACCACTGAGGCGATTGGTCTAGTAATAAATAGGTCATATATTTTTCTTGAGGTTACGGGTTCGATTCATGTGAATAATTTGTGCGCAACTCGTTAGCTGCGACATACTTCATTCGATGAGACCTACTGACAATCAGCATTTTGGTGGAGCTGCAGCGATGGGATCGCCCCACCTCGGATTTTCAAGTCATGGATGGTGCAACGTAATTGTAACTCAACACCAATATTTGGTAGTGTATGCATACATGAGACTCTTATCGTAATAGCCGGAAATGGTCACTAGGGTTAGTCGCCTCTCCCCTTTCTTTTAATGCATTAAAAAAAGACAGTCGTTACTTTTTAATTTTTGCCAGAATAAACGAGGCTTTACTTTTCCTTTTTCCTTTATGACAAAAAGAAAAAAAAAAGGAAACCTTTACTTTTCACATGAACCCAAACACTCTTTTCCTTTCACTTTCTGTTATATATGTTGTGACATGGATGCTAGGATTTTCTAGAAATTGATATGCTCCTGATACATTGACACTACTAAAAAAATTAAGGACGGTTTTTTCGGAATTGTTTTAGATTAAATGTTTTGTTAATTTACATGATGTCCTAAACTAAACCAGGAGCTCTACGGAAATTGTTAATTATTAATTAACCATATAATATCACGCCTATCATAATCTAATCTATGCTATTTCATCAAATAAGAAACACTCCTTCTATTTCGTAGGGACCACAAATCCGTTTTTTTCTTTCCAAATATATCCTCAATTGATTATCTTGTGAATATTCTACAAATGGCAAAACATGTAAATCAATAAAATCCAGTCAACCTCTCAATTAATTCAATTTTGAATCTTGAATCTTTTCTACCTTGGATACAACCTTACAGAGAATTTCAATTTTGGAATTTTTTTCTCTTTTCAAATGTATGGCTTTCATTTCTTGATGTTACACCAATGATTTCCTTTTCATTAATCGACAATTAATATGCTTCGAAATAAGGCGGTTTTTTCTAAAATCTTTTAAATGTCGATTTTTTTTAGTACGTGGAACGTGTAGGACATGTCAAGTCAATCTCAAGGGGTCACCCTTTGGAATAGTATTAGAATGGGAATTCTTGGTGTTGTGTTAATCCACGCGATTTTGCACCATTTTAAATCAATAGTGAGGACCGTGGCTATCAAGTATGACTATTCAATAAAACCAAATTGTTCATAAATAAATATCGATTAATGAGGTTGTGGCTATAAGTAAAGGTAGTTAACATTTCAAGATAGAAATATTTCACGAATCACCAAAAACACTTAAGCACTTTGGATTATTTGGTAACCATAGGATGTCGCTTCTAGGCCTTGAGCAGGTGATATCCCAAGGCATAGTTGGAGGTGATATGTCGGAATCCACTAGTTGCATGCAAACTGCCTTGGATTGGGACAACATACGTGGGTCAACTGCCCGAAGTTAGGCCGGTTTTTCAGAACTTGCAAAATATTCCATGGATCTACAAGTAGTCAGATCTCTACGCTCATGCGGCGGGTAACACTAGAAAAAAAAAGACCTCAGAAAAAGAAGGGAGGGGAAAAGAACAAAGAAGGTAAAAGTTAGCACACCGACATGGGCTCACGTTTGTCGAATGTCTTGTCCGTTTAGCTCTCATACCAAACATGGGCTCGTGTTCGTCTCTTGTCATTTGGCCCGCCAAGCATTAGCTAAAAAGGTTGGTTTGCTTAGGCATAGGTTGCCTTTTTCATAAAGTTAGTGCTTGGTAATATGCAGCGATGCTAGGAAGGACTAGCGCGAAAAATGAAAAAAATTGTTCAAAAAGTCCTAAATCTACTATACGACGGCAAATTCAGTCTTAAACTTTTCAATTATGCCAATTTAGTCCTGAATATTTTGATGATTTGCTAATTTAGTCCTAAACTTTTAATGATTTACCAATGTAGTCCTTCGGTGATTTTTGGCCAATATTACCTGTAAAGATTACACTGGCAAATCGTTAAAAGGTTTATGACTAAATTTGCAAATTGTCAAAAGGTATATGACTAAGTTAGCATAGTTGATCGACCAAAAAAAGATTGGCATAGTTGAAAAGTTTGTGACTAAATTGGTTAATGTACAATAAGTTCAAGACTAAATTGGCACAGTTGAAAGGTTTAGGACTGAATTGGCCGCCGTACAATAGGTTTAGGATTTTTTTGGACAATTATCCCTGTAAAAGTACATTCACAAGATTCCGATCAAGCGTCCTCATCGACAAAACGGGATTATTGTGACGATAACTATGTATGTACCCTAAATGAAATGAAATTAAATAGAAGGATGCATCAGATAGGCGCCGACGCCATGTGATAGCAAGTAGGGTCGAGCGCGCGCACCGAACTGGAAAATTTCCATGACCTTGGTATATGCTTCTATTACTCATAAATGATCTCGAGCGTAACCATGTCTTTGTCCGTGATCAAACCAAAATCCAATGGCTACAATCTCACCGTTCTAATCGTGAAAATGATGATTTGGACTTTCATGGCGATGGCTACTATTGTTGGGCCTTTTGATTTTGATGTCGATGATTTGATTTGCCTGGTTCTTCTTCGGTTTTTTTTTAATTAGGGTGGGGGCACAATGATGTTGTCGCGAAAGCATAATTAAATATATATAAATTCTATTGTATTTCATCAATGAAATCGAAAAATTGTACCGTCGATGAAACGGGGAAAATTTACCTTGAAGATTGAATACCCTGAACATTTTATCCAAAGTTCAATAGAATCCTAAACTCTTCTTTTTTTGTGCGACGCCAATGCGGGTTTAGTTCCTTGTTAGAAATTACAACGTAGTTCTTATGATCATTATCTATATATTTTTTCCCCTAAATGGGAGTGAATGTATGTTTTTCTATTTTTGCTATTATTCTTATAGTATGTATGACTGTTGGAGCCAATTGGATTTCCCTGAGACCTGCTATATCTTGTTGACACTAAAGGAAATGTAAATTTCCACAAAAATTCTGCATTGGGTCAAACGTTGATTGCCTGGCTCAAAGTGAGCAATAATTCGTGGTTCCAAATTTAGCTAACAAATTGCATAGTTTGGAATGAAATTAATGGTGATTTTGTTTTGGGAAAAACTTTATTATAAAGGAAAATACTTTTTGGGAAAGCGTTTTTAACTTTTCAAGTTAGGAAAATTTTCCAACTTTAAGCCTGCATAGTTTTTTTGATTGTGATTTGTTGTTGATTGATCATTTTCAGTAAACCAAACATGTAAAAAATCCAGAAAATCAATTCACTAAAAATTCTTTTACTCAAACAAATACACCTGTAAGATAAAATTACGAGGTGGAAGAGCAATAGAATTGAATAGCTTCCATTGGAGTTATAGTTCACACGTAAGTCCTTTCTACCAGAGCAATATAATGGTAGCCAGCACCTATGTTAATAATATAGGGAACAAAAATTGTACGATACAAGATACGGATGGATATATACCGTCAATTTTCTTAAAAATAGGTGTCAAAAATCCGAAATTACTCTAATAAAACATATAGGAATGATGTTGCCGTGAGTTTACACTAATCACATAATAAACAAGAAAACCTTAAATATAGAAAGCGGGTCATTCAAATTACAAGATACTACAAAAACCTCGTATCTAATAACTGAATTGCACCGCTATTTCTTGCTATACGGGGAGAAAGCAAAAGAAAACTAGGTTTGTAATAACTCATGATGTAATCATAAGTTTGACCTATATATAATAGATGATATGTCACGTCGTTAATTTGACTAACGGAAGAGGATGTTCCGTTAAACCGAAAATCGAAGTACTCCCCTTCATAGGCATGACACGTCGCGTGTTTTGTACTCGCGCGTACCGCGTTATACTTCGAAATGAACGGTTCCATAAGTTCCGCAAAGTTTTTGGGAGGTAGGAATTTCATCGATAGCACGCGCGCGCGTTAATACAAGTAAACAAAGTACCGAGTTATTTTTACTAACAGCAAGCTCCACCGCTAGCATAATTCTCGGTAAAAAAAGGGAAAAACGCAGAGGGGGCGCGGCAGGAACGGCGTCGTTTCGGGGAGAGGGGAGGGGAGGGGGGGGGGGGGTTTTGGAAGGGAAGCGTTATAGGATCCGGTGACGCTCCAGCTAAGCTAGGGTTGGCGACATCATTGGCCACGGGCCTCGTTGCTTCCCTTGGGACCTCTTTGGTTCGATGCATGCTGAACACGTGCCTCCTCCTCCTCTTCGCAACAGTAAAAAAAAAAAAAAAAGAGGAGGCAAGGTAAAAAACGGGAAATTAAAACCGCTGCGCTCCTCACGCGCGCACGCACAAGCTCGGGGCGCAGTGAAAACGCCTTTTTTTTTTTTTTGGGGTCTGAATTTCCAGGTGCAATTTCTTTACCTCCTTGGTGGCGGACGATATTCACTCTGACGACTAAATTTCGGAGTTCTTTCGGGGGCCGGGTTCTTGAGAACTCCGTGCCCCTTTTATGACACGGGGCCTTGGAGGGAAAAAAGGGGCAGGTAAAAAAGAGGATATGACGTCGGTTTTGTTAGGTGATTAATGAGCTATGGTCGGCCAGTTTTTACAGTTTTTTTTTTTTGGGGGGGGGGAGCTGGGAAAGAGGTAATTTTTTACTGGGGCCTGGCTTCCTTCTTTTCCTGCGGAGTACAGAGACCTGTCGTCGACTCTCGTGTCCGTTTTCTTTCGGGGTACTATTTTCATTTTTCGTCGGCACTCTATATTTCCGGGGTTCCCTTTGCCTTACGATTGCGGTCCTCCTTTATTGATGGCGCTGTGTCTCCTCTCTCTCTTTTGCTGCTGCGGCAACAACTAAAACCCTTTTCAGGCACCGCCCCTTTTCCCTTCTGTGCTTGGCTTCTGAATCTTCTTCTTCCTCTTCTTCCTCCTCCTCCTCCTCAAAGGGAAAAGGGGCCATGTCGGGCTTGTACAACCCCAACTACTCGCCCGCGCGAGCGGCGTCTCCGCAGGTCAGGAGCGCCCCGGATGTCGATAGGTGAGCCCTTCTCCGAAGTGGGAACTTAACCCATCGGTTCATCGATGGGATTTTAACCCGTGGCGGCAGCGAGAGGATGCAACCTTGACCGCGTTCTTGCGGCGCCTCGCGGCTGCTTTCGGTTGTAATTTGTTAGCTTTAGTGGTTTCTTGGGTCTTGATCTGTGGCGGGTTTGTGAACTGTGTAGTCAGTACCTGACGGAGCTGCTAGCAGAGCATCAAAAGCTTGGACCTTTCGTACAAGTCCTTCCCATATGTAGCCGGCTACTTAATCAAGGTTGCTCTCTCTCTCTCTCTCTCTCTCTCCCTGCTTTGGATCTTGTTTTCTGTTCTTGATGTGTTTTGGTGTCTGTTTCTTTCTGTTCTTGATGCCATGTCCTCTTGCCGCTGGGCATGTGAATCCGTTCCTTCTAACGATTTTGATATCGTCGTGTTGTTCCTGTGTCTCCGCAGATTAATCCTCACATTACTTTTGCATCTATGTCCGTTAATTTCTTAACCATCATTCTCTGTGGATCGTTTCGAGCTATTGACAGTACTGTCGGTGGTGGTGGTACTACCACTTGTGGTTGACTGCCGATGTAATGGGCATGTGATAATAATACTTCTAGGAATAGATAGGTCCTACATTTACGGCCGCCTCGGCAGTGTACGGCATGTGGACTTTGTGTGCCTAGTTGGAAGGAGGAGAGGGCAATGACAAAGCTGGGTTTGGGTTAAAATTCTGCGAGACATCGTCTTAGCGGGTTGATTCGCCACCCTGGTCATTCAAATTAGCTTAGCGCTCTTTAGATCGAACGACTTGTGTGATGCTATCCGATGTGAATGGCAGAAGTCCTACCAGCGCCGTTGAACTCTTAAGAATATCTGTTATTGAATGTCACCTCGAGGGATATGTTGTCTAATGTTTGAAACATATCCTCTTGTGTCGACATGATTGGACTGGTGTTTTGAATTGTCTTTTAAAAGTTACCGATTGACATTTCATCCTAGAATTTTTGTGTGATCGGTTTTGTCTAATTGTCCTTATATATTTTGCCCTTCATTTCGTCGAGAAAAGCCTTACATATGAGTCACAGTTCAGTGTTCCTCTCGAAACGACTGAATCACTCTATTTTTCTTGGAGTCAAATTCTTTCATTGCACTGTGGATTTGTTTATTGCCATTCCATTTCCCATATGGGTATTGCCTTCTGTATGCAGAGATACTGCGGGTATCTGGAATGATGTCAAACCAAGGTTACAGTGACTTTGACAGACTACGGTATAGAAGCCCTAGTCCCATGGCATCTTCAAACATGAGTGTTGGAGGGACGGGTTTAAGTGGCTGGAACAGTATTACTCAGGAGGTATGTATACTTCAATACTTGGCCTCACATTGTCATTGAGATGCATTTATCCCGCTTGTCCTATCTGTTTTGCCAACTTTGAAGTGGTGAAGATTATCTTTCTTGTCCACACTTCTTTTGTAAGTGGATTTCTTGGAAGCTTGAAATATATGTAATCGTCCTCACATGTTTGTTTAAGAAGTTTGGCTGTGAATTCTCTGTTTGAGTTGGAAACTTGGTCTATTTTTCTGATGTTTATTGGTGAGGTGTATGTGTTATATGTGGCCAAAGAAGGCTAAGAAAGACTTGTCATCCCTGGAGGCAGACGAGAAAACTTCGTTGAACAATGAGAATGTCTAATTGCCTCAGTGAATTACTTATGTTCCGTGAGAGAATAAACTGAAACTTTTTCGCCGCTATCAGTGTCTGACTTTCTGTGATTTCATACTTAACCAAAACGTGTAGTAACTTCCCTTCGTGTAGTTGTTGGACTACGTATATTGTTTTCATCTTTTATCTGTGAATATCCTATGACTTACCATTTCTAAGATGCAAAGCCTCCTGCTAACTTTCTCGTACTAACTTTTACCAGAGATCTATGTAGATAATTTTTGAGAGTTTGGAAAATTATAAAGATTTAAAGAAGGATTCCAATACCTGCAGAGAGTCCCTTGTTGGCCATTGGATGGTAATTTAGTCGTATGGGGTTTTGTCTGCACCCTCCAATAAGAGAAATCCACTAGGAGAGTGTTCTTTGCTGCTTGAAATTTTGAAGAGCTTGTTATCCGTAATTTAAGAAGACTTATCAATCCTTTTCTGAATAGTTAACAAAGGGCCGATTATTATGGTATTATACCATATTATCAAGCATCAATGTATCAATCTGATGCTGATGCAGACCAAGATATTGCTCAAATGCTATGATTGTGAATTCTCACTAAGAAGTTTTGGCAGAAGCTTTTCAGTGAGTTGGAGAAAGTACTTTGATCTGTGACATTATTGTGTTTTTCTTGTCCGATCAGAGCATTTTTTTTCGGCTGCTCATGTTGCCACATAATTTATATTTACTATCAAATCGACAAAAGCAGGTATAGAAGTCTTTACATGCTGAGAGGTGTGTCCACCTAATGCTCTTTTGCCTGCTATTAGCATAATCTAGTATCAACTGTTGTTGTGATTTTCCTTGAGCAATTGTATGAGTTGTGAAATTTCGATGTTGCCCATTACGTGGGCTGACATTCAGCTTACTAGTTGACAGCGTGTGATGGCACAACAAGGGAAGCAAATTGAGGTTTATATATTTCTAAGGAAAATCAAGTCATAGTGAGGGCTGGAGTTTAGATCTAGCACTCTTGAATGTTACGCAAAAGGGAAGGCTGCAGTGATTTGAGTACTTGGTCTTCAGAAATTTTAACCTTTGTACCCTCCATAGTGATATTGGACTAGTGACCTTGTGAAAGGAGACTCTTGCATGATCGAACAACTCAGAGGCATTGCTTATGAGAGGGCTCACTTAATTCAGACTTATGGTTTCTTGTTTGATTTTCCTGATATTGAAGGACATGTGTACAAGAATGGCCCGACAAGTGTAAATCTTCTCAATAAAGTATTATCTGTCCTCCTTTTCTGCTTACTATGAATTTGTTGTCATATGTCTAAATGTTGAGCCTCAATACTGATGTGACATACCTGCTTATACCATTAATCTCTGTTTGTAAATCAATTGTTATCCTGATATGACATGGGGTTTTATCAAAAATTTATTTTTAAAACGTGCCTTGGAATTGAGAAGAAAACAACTAGTTATATTTAGTGCCCGAAAGGTATTTAGCAGGACCCTTTTCCTCTAATGGGCTCAAAAGGACATCCTTCATGCTCAATTGTAGATGATAAGGTATTTAGCAGAACCCTTTTCCTCTAATGGGTTCAAAAGGACATCCTTCATGCTCAATTGTAGATTGTTTCCTTTTTATTACTTTTTCTTGTTTTGTTTAGCTTAGAGCATCATTTATGCTCTGGTAATGATTCGGGCATAGTTTCGCTTGATACTTTGGGAGGATTTGGACAAGAGAACCGAGCCTTTTTGAGAAAAATTTTCAGAAAGAATTATTCAAAGTTGAGATGCTGAAAGGTCTTTCATTTCACTTACCAAATTTGAAATGAGCCCTTAATTTTGCCTTTTTGGGCACTTTGTAGAACTATCTTGTTGAAGCTGTTTTAGGCATTTGCTTCCAAGTCCTATCGGTCGTTATGATTCAGCTTTAGTTTCCACTGGCATAGGAATTTGCTGATCTGATTGTCCCATGATCACCACTGTTCCTGTAATCGTGAACCAGCTCCCTCCTTCCAGTTAGATTTGACATGACACAAGATGTTCTGCTTTGTCACAGAGATTGAGTGGACACCCTGGAATGACAATGGATTGGCAAGGCACACCTGCAAGCCCTAGTTCATACACTGTAAAGAGGATTTTGCGCCTGGAGATTCCAGTGGATCTTTATCCAAATGTAAGATTTGTATATGCAAACTGGACCAGTATTTTGCCATATTAAAGATTGAATGCGTACTCTAAAATTGACAAAAGTTGCTGACTTTTCTGTTGCTCGGGTCTTTCAGTTTAATTTTGTCGGGCGGCTTCTTGGCCCTAGAGGCAATTCGCTTAAGCGGGTCGAAGTGACAACGGGCTGCCGCGTGTACATCAGAGGGAAGGGTTCTATCAAGGATCCGGACAAGGTACTGCTATTCATTGACATGACTCCATGAAGTGCTAAAACTCAGGATGGTTTCACTAGAGCTGAAGGAATATTACATCATGGTGGATTTCTGAAATTGGAAAATTGCCCTCTTTATAATTACTTTGTTTGCTTTTACATCCTCAAGGAAGAGAAGCTAAGGGGAAGACCAGGCTATGAGCACCTGAATGACCCACTCCACATTTTAATTGAAGCTGATCTACCAGCCAATATCGTTGACTTAAGGTTGAGACAGGCTCAGGAAATTATCGAGGAACTGCTTAAACCCGTGGTAGCGTATCGATCTCTTCCATTTAGTGTCATGTGGCCTTTTACTTTCTTAATAATGTGTTATTATTGTTAGTTTCACGTTCGCATCACACATCATCATGTAGACGAGCTCCTGACATTTGTTTGGTGCTGTTTATGAGTTTGAAATTGTCACTTGCAGGATGAGTCCCAGGACTATATTAAGAGGCAGCAATTGCGTGAGTTAGCAATGCTAAACTCGAACTTCAGAGAAGACAGTCCTGGGCCGAGCGGTAGCGTCTCTCCTTTCAATTCCAGTGGCATGAAACGTGCGAAAACGGGACGCTGAGAATCCATAGAAGGTCGTTCCTGATGGTTTCTACCTGCTTACAAGATTCGTGGCTGAATACACTTCTAAGGTACATAACAGTTCAGCACAAGTACGAAAAGCATAGGCTAACGGTTCTTTATGGTGAGCTGCTGGTGTTCTCCTAAAGATTTTAGTTATTCGTTTTGGTCCGGGGGGTTTTTTATTATTTGAACCACAGGCGAACGATAAATACAGAAAAAAAAACATAAAAAAGGAGAAGTATATAGTCTATATTGTTTGTGGCTTTTAGTGTAGGCTCTTTGAGGTCAGTTTTTTTCCTTGTAAACCCATTCATTGGATTTATTCTTGTATTAGACACCGATATCGCACATTGTGGGTTAATATATGGTATTGAAATTGTTGTCCTAACAACGATAGCGTTTGTCGTGCACTTCTAAACTTAGTGCACTCCTATTTGGTCCAATATTGTGCTTGAATAGAGATGAATAAAGGGGGCTAAGTTGCTGTAAGACTTGTGAAGACCGTCTAAAAAGCATTTAAAATCTTTTGACCCTACAAAAAAGGCATCCGAGTCTTTTGGCATGTTGGATTTTTGGGAGGCCAGAGATCACTGTCAGGGGGATTCTTTGGTTCTGAGCCGTTTCTGGTTGGTGGCATTATTCAATCACTTGAAAACATTGAAGCTTTGTCAACTACCCAAGAAACAATAAATAAAGTTTGCTAAGACAACAAAGAAGGCCCCGACAACAAAAAAAGAAGGAAAAAGAAAAAGAGCCTGCATTGCTGCATTGCACATGGACCACAGAAAGATATTCCATTTATTGTTCTGCACATGCAAGAGTATCCTAATTCCTGGGGAATCCTATGTAGGGTGCATGGCTTTGACTGTTTGCTGTCCCTAAGGAAAACAAATTTAAAAGTACTCAACATCTGTCACCTTGTGATAATGTCAAACTGTTGCTGCACAAATATTCTTCGGTGAATTGGTTGATTATATAGAGTATGTTTTCATATGATTTCTTTTCTGTCTGCAACTGGGCAGAAACAGCCTGCCCTTTGATTCAGGTGCTAATATGCCACTGATTGGAATAACTATGTGTGTATGTAAACATGTATAGTTGTGCTTTTTGTCAGCTTCTATTAAAATCTGATGTGCCTCCAACTTACGCTAGAGTTCATAATTGCTCCTTTTGAGGCATCTTGAGAATGACAGAAAAATGTTGGAAAGGCTGGCATTTCGATGTCTTCTAGAGAAAAGGGATCTGCTTTAATTAAACTTATGTAGTCTGATTATTATGACTTTATTATAAAGATTTGTGAGTTGCATAAGAGTGGGAAGATTCTCTTTTAACTTTTGATAGAATATCATGCACACGTGCAGCCTGTGCCGAGGAAATTGTTTGATTGAAGTGTTGGACAAACCGTTGATTAGGGTAAGTTTGCATTTTCCGTTTTAAGTTATGCCGACTTGTACGTCAGAAAAGGAAGGACTTATCAAGCTCTATGCCGAGCTGATAAATCTCGAAAACGAGCCCGCTTGAATTGGCGGGCGCCTAAGAAAAACAGAAAACGGAAAAATTTACTTTGCGAGACTGCGCTGTGTGGTCAAAATGTCATCGGAGATCGCCCGTGCCGTGCCGCTATCTTCGCTACCATCACACGACACCATTGAAAGGTTTAAATACCTAGTGTGCACGAGCAGATTTTCAGTCTGAATTGTAGGTCCGAAAATCCTCCTCCATGGATCTTGACTTCTTTCTTACCCCGCTCTAACTTACTAGTAATGTAGACTTTGATTACATTCCCGCCTTATTCTTGTGCTTGCTCTCGTGAATAGTCAGTTTAAAATTTGTCAATCCCTGAAATAATTACAAAAATAATCTTAAATCTATTGTACGGATATCAATTCAGTAATAAATTTTTTAATTATTTCAATTTAATTTTAAATCTTTTGAAGATTTATCAATATAATCTTTGCGATCAATTTTGATCGGAACTCGCTGATGAGCGCAGACCGTCCTATATGGCAAGACCGGTGCTAATGTGAACGCCAGCCGTGCCACACCGGATGATCGGCGTCTACGTTAGCGATTTCAGATCAAACTTAATAGGGAGAATAACATTGAAAAGTTTATGATTGAATTGACTTTCGTACAATAAATTTATGACTTTTTTGGTAATTTATATTATTTATTATGGTCAAATTTTTAACAAACGTTCTCTCCGAACTTAAAGAAGTGTCCGATCCATTTTGAATCTAATCCGAATGAACGTTTATATAATTTACCTTACCATCTTTTAAATTTAATGTCCACTTTCTCTTTCAAATCCTCATTTCATTGTTGGACAATTATTATAATAACATTTTAAAAGAAATTTCTTTACGGGCCACTCATATGGTTACGTGATATTTTGTAATTGGCTCAAGATTTTGACTGTTTACAACTCATTCTATGAAAAAGAAAATTATGATCCTGTGCATGTAAATCTTTTAGATGTTTCATAGAAGAATATATGTTTTTAAGGATTAATTGTGTGCGTTCACCTTTTATGCAAATCATATCTATGGTTAGATAAATTTTCAAACTATAACTATCCACGTATACCGCGACATGCGAGTCTTTTGGCAAGTAGAATACACATACTGTGTATTATACGAAAAATCCATGATTTAAAGACGGCGGCGGCGGCGGCGAACCGGTATATCCCTCATGAGCACGGTATGCATCTTTTTGTTTGTCTTGGAGCTCGTTCGGCGGGGCGTGCTATGTGAGGGAATACCAGATCTTCGGTGATCTTTAGAGCCGTTTTGATGGGGCGTGCTATCTAATCGGAAAAAACGATAGAAGTAGATACTCTTTGGCTACTACTGATATAGAAAGGTGACATATTTAGTTAACCAACTTGGTCTTTAATTTCGTTTGGTCTCGGATGATTTGGATGACACTGTTATATTGTGCACTCGTCCTATGAGCTTTCATGAAACGTCCTCGAAATATAACTTTCCCTCGATAGGATTTGTAAGAGTTGGAATACACAACAAATTGGGGGAAATTCTATGATCAAGTAAGTGTTTTTACAAGACCGGAACCGCGTGAAAAAGTAGAAAAAAAATTATCCGTCTGATCTGTTTTGAAAAGTGCAATTAATAACCTGCAAAATCGATTTCCTGCCGTAACTTATTGACTCTAAAGGGAAGTTATAGATGCAAAAGTGATCAAATTTATAAATGATCGAGAAAAGTTACGATGAGTAGAGAAAATTATTGAATCATAGGTTGCAAAAGATCACAAAGTCTAAAGGAAAGTTAGGATTAATTAGGCATTTTACAAACGATAGGACAAAAGAAATTTACTATTAACTTAGGCAGATTATGAATTTGAGGAATATTATTAACCATAAAACCACAAAACTTATGACCACGAAAGGAAAATTACGTCATTCAAAGAAAAGTTATGAAACATATTTTGCATGTAAATTGCTACTGGACGATTATGTGCTGCAAAGGACAGTTGCGATCCATTAGGTAATTTACTAAAATAGGATAAAAGAAATTTACTATTAACTTAGGCAGATTACTTACTATTTTTTATGGAATATTATGAACTATAGGACCCATAGAACTTACGATGACAAAAAAGAGATCATGAGGATAAGTGTCAGAAAAGTCATAAACTTATTACTTTGGTCTTAATTTAATCCAAAACCTTTTTTTTGTGCCAATTTTGTTCTAAAGCTATTGTATTGGTGGTCGGTCACTGGCAAAAGGAAGAAAAAAGAAAAAAAATAAAAATCAGAAATAATAATAATAAATCGAAAAAATATTAAAATATTATTAAAAAAAATTATCTACTTCAGCACCGGCAGTGCTACATGGGCCGGCCGGCATCCAAGTCTGCATTATCCTGCCACAATTAGCCGGAAGGACTGAATTGACACTCTGTCAAAAGATCTATGACTAAATTGATATAAAAAAAAGTTTACGACTAAATTAACACAAATTCAATAAATTTAGAACTTTTCTAATAGTTTTCACAAAGACCATGATTGTTAAAAAAAAAGAAATAATATCTAAAAATATGTGACAGGTTTGTTAATGTAAGTTAGGAAAGGGCAAAAGTACACCACAAGTGCCATACCTTGTGTACGGCGATCACTTTGGTGCCATAACTTTTTTTCGGATCACTTTGGTGCCAAAATCGGAAAAAAAAGATCACTTTAGTGCCAATTTGGCCGGAAATCCGACGTGGCATTTTTTATTAATTTTTGACGCCGACGTGGCTCGCCGGAGGCTGAGTCAGCGTGTACAGTCAGCATTTTTTATTTTAAATAATTTTTTTCAACGTGTACAGTCAGCATTTTTAATTTTAAATATTTTTTTCTTTATTTTTTCCTTTTTCTTTTCTTTTCTTTTCTTTTTCTCCCCTCGCCGGCCGGCCACCGGCGAAGCCCGACAAGGGCTGGGCGAGGGCGAGGCCGGCCCTCGCCGGCCCAGGCGAGGCTGGCCCTCGCACGATCCGGCTCGGGCGACCCTCGCCGGCGTCGGGCGAGGGTCGCCCGCGCCCGACTCAGGCGAGGGCGACCCTCGCCGGCCCAGGCGAGGGCTGCCCTCGCTCGACGCCGGCGAGGGTCGCCCTCGCCAGATCCGGCTCGGGCGACCCTCGCCGGCGTCGGGCGAGGGTCGCCCGCGCCCGACTCAGGCGAGGGCGACCCTCGCCGGCCCAGGCGAGGGCTGCCCTCGCCCGACGCCGGTGAGGGTCACCCGACGCCGGCGAGGGTCGCCCTCGCCGGATCTGGCGAGGGCGACCCTCGCCTGGGCCGGCCTCGCCCGTCGCCGGCGAGGGTCGGCCGCCCCTCGCCTGCCATGGGCAAGGCCGCCCTCGCCCAGCCCTTGTCGGGCTTCGCCGGTGGCCGGCGAGGGGAGAAAAAATAAAGAAAAGAAAAGAAAAGAAAAGAAAAAGGAAAAAATAAAGAAAAAAATATTTAAAATTAAAAATGCTGACTGTACACGTTGAAAAAAATTATTTAAAATAAAAAATGCTGACTGTACACGCTGACTCAGCCTCCGGCAAGCCACGTCGGCGTCAAAAATTAATAAAAAATGCCACGTCGGATTTCCGGCCAAATTGGCACTAAAGTGATCTTTTTTTTTTGATTTTGGCACCAAAGTGATCCGAAAAAAAGTTATGGTACCAAAGTGATCGCCGTACACAAGTTATGGCACTTGTGGTGTACTTTTGCCGTTAGGAAAGTTATGAATGCTAAAGGAAAGTCACAATTAGATGAGGAGTTCATGAATTTTATTTTGTGGAATATCGCAAATCAAAAGCCCAATGAACTTAGGACGACAAAAGGGAAACCACGTCTTGTAACAAAAGTTACCGAAGATAATTAGCTCCATTCTATCTATCAGCTTAAGGTTAAATTCCTTTAATATGGCCAAATGTGTAATCCCGTCAACACATGTTTAAAAGTCCTCTATCGATCCACATGACCCCGATAATTGGCTACTTCCTCGATTTTCCAATTTCAACAAGATTTGGCAAGTCGTGTTCAATCAAAAAAATTTCTTTCTTTTTGTGAGATAGAACTTGAAATTCAATGTACAATTGACCTAAGTTGCTTAGGTCACTCAATGCAATTTGCCTACAGTTTGTTATCCTCGCTTCATTGTATCGAAATTCAAACTCAGTATACTGAGAACACCACGAACGTTAACTCAAACTTGCAACATTGCTTCGCAAATCGGTCCAATTCTGTCAATGATCTCGATGATAGCTGTAGATCAGACAAGGCGAAAGCCAGTGGAATATACACATCCCTCATATTTACACCTTTAAGTCAGGAAAAACGAAACACAAAAGACGGTTTACGATTCATTATAGGAATATACACATCTCTCAAAATTCGTTTCGCTATCGAGGCGTGACGGTAGGCACAACCCCGCTTATCAGGTCACTTCCCGAGACGCTCGACGAAATATACGGGTCCCGGCTCACGTAAGATGAAGATGACGGAAGCGACTTGCCTGAATAAATGGAAGCCGTCTCAGAAAGCATGGCGTCGGCGTCCGGTGTCATTTTGAGGATGCTCTCGAGCTCCCTCACCACGTCCAACATCGACGGCCGCTTCTCCGGGTTGTCGTGGCAACACATGAGGGCCAGAGCGATGAACCTCTCGATACATTCCGAAGGGTAAGAGCCCATTCTGTTGTCTATAATAGAGAACATCATGCCCGCCTGATGTGCCATGTTCACCTGCCATTGCACTTGAAAAGTTCAGCACTGAAAAGAATGATCTGTAGATTCTCCTTCAGTGTATCAGATATTTGCAACTATCACTAAGATCATGCCTTGTTAATCCTTGTTGCTGCATTTAATTGTTGCTCCCCACCTAAAGTTACAATCTACCACAGATTCACTATATTTGGATACGATACTATAAAGATAAACCACCCAACACCTGCATGTGGATTTTCTCTTTCTTTGCGAGAATGTCCTAGATGTCAGTTTCTGTCAGGCTTCAGTGCATAGGTGATTGGAACAAAACACGTTTTCACCAGTTTCTAAAAGCAGAAAATATCACTAATTTAAGCGAAAACAGATCATATCACTAATTTACGATTAAAGTAAGCCCGAACTCTGAAGTCATTAGTAGGTGAGAACTAATCAAACGATGATAATGACTGACAAGAACCATGAGTATGATAATGACCGACGAACCATGAAAGCCTATCATATCAGGAAAGTACCTCTCTGACAATATTCTTTCCATGTGATATTGGCTGCATTCCAGTCAATAGCTCCAGAAATACGACTCCAAGACTATAGACATCACTTTTATCAGTCAACTTGTGCGTCAGGAAATATTCTGGGTCAAGGTATCCCTGAAAAGAAAAACCATAGTGAAAAAGGGAGGTCAGAGGAACAGCAAAAGTATGTAATCGTAGGTACTTAAAGTTTCTAATAGACTACTTACTGGCGTCCCTTTAACAATTGTAGACACATGATGGGGCACGGTCCCTTCGTCATCCGGGACAGGGGCGAGCCGTGATAGCCCAAAGTCAGCAACTTTGGCAGTAAGCCTGGAGTCCAAGAGAATGTTACTGGCCTTAATGTCTCGGTGGAATACTGGAGGGTTTGCTTCTGTATGGAGGTAAAGAATGCCCTTAGCAGACCCCAACGCAATACGCAGCCTCATACCAAAGTTAAGGTACTCCTTAGTTTTACCTGCATGCGAGTAAGATGAATTTCCATGAAGCAAGAAAAGTATGAAGTACACAAAGCATCATGATAGCATTGATGCATTGAAGTGTGTTTTTTTTTGGTCGGAACATTAAAGTGTATTTGAAAAGCTCATAAAAGAACATTCCTAATGGTTCCGTGAAGATAAATTTGTCATGGGACCACACTCCGAATGAATACTTCTGAGTACTAGAGAAATTATATTAGCGGAAGTTCTTGAAACAACACATTGATGTGGCAATCCTATCCTCGACTCCAGGCAAAGTATTCAACCTAGATTGCTCCTGAGGCTGAGAATAGTAGTTTGAAAGAGAAAACAGAATATGATTCTCTTACGAAGAGGAATTAAACCGATGTAAAATATATTCCTTCAATATGCATGCCTCCTATTCTTGTGGACAGCCTATTTTACTAGTCAAAAGTTTGGAAAACTAATTTGTTGTTAAAATTTTGAGAATATAAAGTACATACCAGAAATCCAATCCCGCAGAGTACCGTTGGGCATAAACTCATATACTAACATCTGTAAATACACCAAGAGCATACAATAAGTTCCGTTTAAATCACGACAGCCATGCACACAATAATTTTGTTTGGAGGAAGACGACCATGTTGTAGAATTGACGGTGAAAGAAGTGTTCTGACATAATGCACACAAGTACAATCTACAAACACTACTCTCCAGCAACTGTGAAGCTCTTTCCATTTTCCAAAAACATAATCATTTTGAACAAAAGAGAATCGAAATTTGTTCCTTCAACAACTTTTTGCTGTGGCAGCATTGGAAAACATACTTGATGGCAAGCCACAAGAACCCATATATCAGCAGATGGATTGAGTGCAAAATTAGATTCACAAGCTACTTAGCAATTCTCCTTTTGCATGCATTAAAGAATTCCATTGCTATTGCTGCTCATGATGAAGAATACGTCTAGACATGCGAACAGATAGTTATGCAAGTACAATTTAGGAGAACATAGAATATCAGCTACCCTGTTATTTTATCATTCATTGCAAATGTTTTAGTAGGCACGACCGCTAGCAAACAAATAGGATCCAACAACCACATAAAGCCAAACTCAAGTAGTTTACCTGTTCACCTTCTTCATCACAATATCCTACCAACGACACTAGGTTCCGATGATGTAACCTTGACAACAGTTTTATCTCCGTCAAAAATTCTTTTTGTCCCTGTAATGATCCTTCTTCTGCACGTTTTATGGCTACAACTGTGTTGTCACATAAATTTCCTTTATAAACTTTCCCATAACCTCCTTGCCCTACTTGAGTTGATCTATTGAAGTTGTCAGTTGCAACTGCCATTTCTCTAAAATTGAAGGCTTTCACACCTTCAAGCTTCATAGATACCTTTGAGGCTACGAGGAGCAATACAAAATCAGATCACAGGCAAGTTTTGATTGTATTAGCTAAGAAACATCTTGAAGAACTTACATAGATTCTTCCTTGACAGCGAAGGCTGATATCTGGTTTTCCTTCTTGTAACGAGAAGAGTAATCACGGCAGAGATTGCAACAACACAAGCAATAGATGATAATACTATGGCCACCAGTATCCCTTTACTAATATTCACCTTCTGATTTGGAAAAATCACTGTTGAATTATGAAATCATGTGAGTCAAATACTGAAGAATAGATCCAACTTGATTATTGCTTTATTCTTGATAAAATCAACTTTAACTAACAATAATACATTTTGACACATCAGCTTGTATTATCATCCTTGAAAAGAGTAATAAAGCATCTTTCTTGATTATCTAACTAAATTTACATCGCCGAGGCATACTTTTAACCGGGGTAAATTTATTATAACGATCATGGGTTTGTCTCAAACAGTCAACTTCATAAAGTTTTTTACAGTGGAAGTGCCAGAGAAAAGAAGAAAAGGTACATGAGAGATGCCTAATTAAAATCTTCAAAGAGGATAAACAGGTTATTGTCTTGACATGGATTGAGAGAAAAACTAACAATAATCAAGAATGAAATATCAGGGAATTACTGTTTCTATTTGCTTGCAAAGTGATACGAAGTCGACACTTTGAGAGAGCCAACTGTATTTTCACCCTAGAGTATCAGTTCTCTCAACAAATACGCCCTAAAAATAGTTGCTGAACTTCATACTAACTTCGCCAATAAATGTCCAATACATGCACTCACCAAGAAGCAATGGAACTGCAGAACAAGTTTTGAGGCAACTCTACTTACTTGAAATAAGCTAAATAAGTTTTATTGTGTACTACATTTCCCGATTACCCATATCAAGTGATGCATGTGTCAAATGGCTACTTGGCAGCATCAGCATCATTAGAAATCATCACCAAAGGCAAAGGTGACTCTTTTAAGACAAACGTTGTGTGCAGTTAAGTACTTACTAGTTGAATAAGGTCCAAGAAGAGTAAAGTTCAGAAGTTCATATGGTCCATATAAGTCATTTGGAGGAAAATGCCACGATGTGAAGATGCCTCTTATTCGCTGAACCTCACTTGCATTAAATGTACTTGGACCATTAACTGCTGGGAAAAGCTTCAAATTCATCCTCAGCCGTGGTCCTTCTTCCCAGGCATACCAATCAATATGCAATTGATATAGTTCCATGTTAAGAGATCTGGTTAAGTACAGTTCAAATGGATACTCATAAGGAGGGAAATAGGAGAAGCTCGGACTCTTCAATCGGTATCCAATTCTCAGGGGTGATGCGCAGAAGCATTGCTCAGGCGATGCTGGAACGTATTCGAAAAAATTATCTGTAGGGCATGATTGAATATAACAACTTGTCGAATTTGCTGAGTCGCCAGGTGTCCCATCGTCTCCACCCTCATTCGCACAAAATTGGCTAATATGCGTTATATTCCGTTCACTGCAAACAGGATTGCCTCCAAGCCTAAAGGAAAACTCCTTCATTACATTTCACACAGGAGGACTTTACCAAAGTCAAATAATCCTCTAAAGCACACTCCGATTACAAAAATGAAAACATTTGACATTTTCCAACCTTTTTTGGCACTGCAAAGCCAAAAGCATGTGCCCAGAGCTCAAAAGAGCTTCTTTCTTTTGGCTTTTCAATGCAAGGTCGCAAACATATTTGATGTTTGTAAAATAAATTATCCATAAGCCTCAATGTTTATTTTGGCCTATTGGGACGGCTTCAGAGGCGCTGCCAAAATCAACTGACAGCCCCTGATCAGGCGCAGGACTTCCAGGAACCATTTGCCAACAGCTCCACTACTTGAGAAAACCAAAAGTAGGGACTTGAAGTATAACCGAGATCTTAACAAGTCGCTATAATCATTTTCACGCATACAGTTGAAAAATCAGCATATAAACAACATAATCTACACCTATATTGTTCCTTAACGTAATTGAGGGGCAGGAAGGAACAGAAAACGAACCTTAGAGTGACATTCTCTGGAGGATTAAGATCTCCTACCACATTTGACAATGAATTCTTTTGAAGATCACTGTGATAAAAATATTAAAAGAATAAATACACATCAACTATCTCATAAAGAATAAAGTAGATGACAGATGTGCATAATGTTTTGATAAGCTTGTTTATAACATTACAGTGCATTTCAGGAATCAGCATGCTGCAAGACACTGCTTTACTTCCGGATTAGATAATTAAAAAGGAGGCTGAGTGCTTACATTATAAGCATCTCTTTTGAAGTGAAGGTCATGTTCTGCCAAATGTTCGCAGGGACAGAACCTGTCAAGCTGTTATTCTCCAGTGACCTGCATTATAAGTAAAGTCCAGACTTAGTATTATGAAAAACTTAATATTTAGAGAATGAGTATCTTGTACTCTCTCAAGATTAAGTATGAGAAAATAATCTCAGATACATTCCACTTCTACACCTGCTAATAATATACAAAAACAAGAATTTATACAATAATGAAAGAAAAGATAGTCTTACACCTTTACCAAAAAAAAAGATAGAGTCTTACAGTCTCTGTAGAGACGGAAGATTGGAAAAACTTTCTGGAATAGATCCATTAAGAAGGTTATTTGATAGATCGCTGCAATCAACAAAAATGTATCTTAAATATGGCAGTCACGTTGATATCATTTTCATGGATAGAGAAGTAAAATCATAAAATCGATTGTGTACATACATGGTTGTTATGTTATCAGAGAGCTTGTTTGATGGTATAGGCCCACTAAGCCGATTATAGCTGAGATCTCTGCAATATGGCAAAAAATAAAATGTCAAAACAAGTTTTAGATGTATTAGCAAGAGTATTTTCTAAAATGCACATGATGGAAACATATATGTCAGACTTGGCAGATTATAAGGAAACGAGAACAAACAATTGGACTATTCTCAAACTTACAAAAAGCTAAGATTTGGTATCTGGCTAAGATCAGGAATCGATCCCTCCAAACTGCAATTTCGAAGACTCCTGCCAGGCAAGTTTGAAAATCCATTAGAAACCTTATGGAATAATTGTGCAATATATCCTCCACAAATGCTTTCATTGTCTTTTTGATAAATCATAGATGAAGTCTACTACTTCCTTTTTAAACAGGAAAGCTGTTCCCTGCTGCAATTTCCTAATACAACTCAATCAGACCATTAGCTTCAGGAAGCAATTCCCCAAGTTTTACAATGTTCAACAGAAGTCGTTCCTCAATTTCCTATCCATGAATTTGTCGCATTCAAGACTGTTTTCAATGATGAAAATAATACTTTTAGGTGTCTGGTCCACGTCAAATTTCTTTCATTGAGGCACTGCAGAATCTATACTTCTCCGAAGGTAATAACTGAAGGTACAACAAGCCACTTTTACAAGATCTGAAAACTTTTTTCTCTCGAGCAGTTTATAGCCCGAGCAGCTTCATCATTCCAGCTGCCAATTTCTCTGATAATGCATTTCTCCAGTATTTTCAATCTTTCTACTATAGTTAAAGAGCATGCTAGGATCATGTGATTTCATGCCTCAGCAGTGCATAATTTACTATACTAAATGCAGTTACACACCAAATGTCCACTCACAATTTTGCTAATCTGGAGAATTTCTCATAAGAAGCTGGTATTTCAGTGCCCTTGAAGTTGTTATTGTCAAGTTGACTGCAAAATCAAGGAGAGTTTTTATGGAAAGATCAGATTAACATACTTTAACAGTGTAATATGCATGCCTCTAATGCATGTCTCCAGCAGAACCAGAGTGAGTCATCAAACGCAAAAGAAGGGCAATTTGAAAATATCAGATTTGCTATTCCTCATGCTACCTTTAGAATACCAGTTGACAAAGCATCCCAGGCATACCAAAATATAGCTACTACAGTTATAGAGCAGCTACGTTAAGGAGAAATCTTCAATTGTGAAGATGGCTATGAGAAGGGCAACGACAGTCCAACATTAGATTACAAACCTGTCATGAGTATGCAATCCTCTTTTTCCAATGTTGCATGAAAATTAAGACTCATGGGCAAAACAACATCACCTGCTGTCTATGGTTCAGTCAACCTACTCGATTACGAAGTTGACCCTACCAATTGCTAATTATATCCATATTGTTGTCATCTTCAGATGAGATGTTGCAGTGCCACACCTTGTTATTACAGACTTCTTTGTTTGGTAGTGACTCCACTAGTTTCCAACCAGAAGTTTCTTTCAACATAAGGACTTTACAAACTTCAGAAATAAAAAAAAAAAAAAGAAAAGAAGAGAGCCAGGAAAAGGAGAGCAAGCAGATGACTGCAGACCTAGTAGACATCGACTACAAGGGCCTTCATACAATGGAGGCACTAGTGACCTAGATAGGTTATCATAGTTCAATATCCTATTAATGCATGTGTGTTCACTGGACATTGAGAGCCATATCCATATGCAACATTAGAGTCAACTGATCTACTAAATGATGTGGGATGAGATCAGAACCGCAATAGAAACAACTTGATCCAAATTACTATCCAGGATTACATAAGATGTCATACAGTATGCGCAATTCTGGCAAGAGTGAGAACTCTTGTGGAAGATATCCATATAAGTTGTTGTTGTCCAAAAGCCTGCAAAATAATTGTATTAAGTCAAAAATGTTTTCTTCTGTATCAGTATCTTACAGCAGTGTAACCGAAAGCTGAGAAAATCAGAAAACGGATGAGCTGTAAACTCACAAGTGATAAAGCGTGGATATGTTGGAAAGCTCAGCTGGAATTTGACCACTTATTGTGTTATTATTCAAATGGCTGCATCATTTAAACTGTAAGTCACATACAATACGCAGAAGAAGGCTAGGCCACCAGCCAACACCAAGCAGCCAAAATAGGTTGAAAATCCACTTACAGGTGTTTCATTCCTCTCAAGCTAGCAAATGATTTTGGTATTTGACCTGATATTTGATTCTCGTCCACTTGAAGTCTACTCAAGTTGGAGAGATAGCCAAGCTCATCAGGTAAAGATCCAGATAACTTGTTTCCATTCAAAAGCCTGAGCTGACAGAAATTACTAAAATCACTCTCAGAAAACCATAGTTGGTGAAGCGAACTACTCTCATGAAAATGAATGTTCCAATCATGAAAACAGAACCTTGGAGCTATTCTCTAACTTCGCTCCAGTTGCAATTTTTCAGGCATTCAGACAAACAAGCAATTTCCAACTATGAGATTTAGTTAAAACTAATAGTCTTCTTTTCTAAAAACTAGCAGTCATCTTTTGGCCAGTTATTTCTCAAAATCAATCAATGGATGAAAATCGGCTACTTTTATAAGGATCTACAGAAAACCGTTTGGAGAACAATTGAGAATGAGCACCATCTGATGAGACCTTTTGCAAACTGCAAAGATGTATCAATTCCAGAAACATGAAAAAATTAAACAGAAACTTACAGAGTAAGACATCAATTCCAATTTAGAAAAGCCATCAATTACATAGAGAAGAAATGTGTACATATATTATTCATAAATAAAATACTTCAAACCACCCAATGGCATATTATCATCTATTTCATTAGTCAATGCCACTTCCGTAAGTGGCAGACCTGGTTAAGAAAGTATAGTTAACGGAACCTGATTCTTGCTCTGCATCAACAGTTATATGTGCATCAAGAGTTAAAACAGTGAATTAAAGAGCTAGCTGGAGGTTGCAAAATCAAACTGCAAACTCAACTTACAAGAGTTTCAAGGACGCAATACTTCCTATCTCCTTTGGTATGCTGCCAGTTAACTCATTCCACATGAAGTCTCTTCCACCAAATAAAAAAGAAGAAGAAAGAAAAAGAAAAAGGATCAGCATCAATACTTACATCCTGCGCACTAGTTCAGCCAATATTTGCCTACAACAGACGCTAAAGGTGGAAGATGACACAATCACTAACTCACAAAATTTGAAGTTGAGACAACTGCCCGACAGCAGGAGCTATACTTCCAGAAAGATTCATATTCAGAAGCTGGCTGCATCAGGAAAGGAAATATAAGAACATCCGGATACATTATAAATATATCTAAAGGAATAACTTGACTAAAAGCGGGCTTAGAAGTTGATATTCTCAATACCAAGACCATAATAAACTGTGATTGTTCAGCTTTTTACTAAAGAATTTCTAGAACTATTCATAGCAGTTAGAATAGACCGTACATCTCGCGCACATGCAAATGACCATTAGTATCAACTGCGTCAAAGCATAGAACTCCTGTCCAGTTAGATGTGCATGGATCCCCCTCCTTCCAATTCGCAAGGTGTTTCATAGGGTCAACCAGACTGCTCTTCACAGCAATTAGCGCATCGACTGCAAATAGCACAAGCACTCAAACATTTTACAAATGAAATTTCCAGAAACCATCAGCCTTGAAATGATGCTGTAAAGCCGCATGCATCCTCAAGCAGCAATGGCATTAGTTTCATTATCCATGCGTCCGAAGAGTAAGTAAAGAAAGAAAGAGCCAAGCAATTGGGCACAGACGTGGAGACCTGGCTACCTATACACCCATGAAAAACTGTGCAAGCCTCATAAACTGTTAAGTTTAAGCTTTTGGTCTGTGCGGGTGGCTCTGACTCGGAGTAGTCTGCGTATAGTTAGTAGAATTTGAATGGGTGACCTCCAGTTCCTGAGCTGGAAATCCTCTGACACCCCATGTCAACTACTACTTTGCAATAATAATATTCCTAATGTGAGATAACTTTCACCAAGGCACTGAAACAGAGTTGAAGAAGAACAAGCTTTGTAGACAAAGAGCAAAACTCCTGATCCTATACATTAACTTCAACCACATGTGAGGATTGGGAAACTAGACAATATCATGTAACAATAAGCAGTGGAATGGCTGAGAATAATGCCAAAAATAAAAAATCAGCTCAGATCCTCATCTAGCATCCAAATAGACCAACATTTTTGACAGCTAACAATTTTACAACGTTCTACCAGAAAATTTTTAAGATAAATACATATACTCTGCTTCTCATGCACACTTGGGCGATGCAACTAAAGTTAGAAAGATCACCTTCTGATGGATCAGTGACCTGCGCTTCAACTAGGTAAGCTAAGTAGCAGCATGAAAGGACGAGAGCAGATATGGGAATTCTCAGCTTCGGCATCCCCTTTCCCTGAAGCAACATTTAAAGACTAAAACATTGCACATTTCTTCAACCTCCCAAAGCATTGGCAGTGTGTTATACATTCGCATCTCTTCATGAGAAAATAAAACAGACATACGCAAACACAAACCCTATTCATCGTATTGCCAAAGAAACTAATATTCCTAACGAATCAAAAGAGAAGTCCCAAGTTCTAAAATACTCCTTTGTTTCTCCGACAGTGAAGGAACAGAAAAGATTGTATTAGTTTGTCGGCCCCATTGATCCCATGTAGATATTGTTAAACCATCGATCCCTGGTCTCTGTCTCAAGGCAAGCAATAGACTGTCGTGGAAAATAACTTAACGAGAAATAAAACATCTGAAATCTGGAAATTAAACAGCTCCAGATCAGAAAACACTTCTCCAAGCATCTAACAACAAATATAACAGACCCATCAACAGAAACCAGAATTTGACTCAATCAGAGCATCTTCCTCACCTCAAGTCCAGCACAAATCTGCGCAAGAGCTCGAGCAAACCCCCAGGATTCAGGGCCGGAAGTCAAACAGCTCAAGCGGTGGACATATGAGAGCGAGAAGAGGAAATTTGAAAGCTCTGCGAAGTGGGTACATCACGGTCGGCTCCAGTGTGATGAAGGTGACACCAGGAGTGGACGGCGACTTTTGTCCGGTTTGAACACGAGCTGTGGCTGTGAGCATGAGATGGGTTTGGCGTCATGGTGGTTGCACCCACATAGTTAAATCGAACAAACAAATGCACGAATTTGGATGAGCGAGGAATCCCAATCTCCTTTCGAGGCGTGTTAAACCTTTCTTGATTTGATTAATAAGGCAGTTGACATTTTTGACTGCGGTTGTGAAAATGACAAAACGGAAACGACCGGATATTCCCGCCATTGAAGCTCGCTTTGTGCTTTCGCAGACAGACGTCACAAAAGTTCAGAAAAAATGTCGAGAAAGTAAATTTTTTATACGAAAAAGACTTGGTATGAATTTTGCTACGTACTTGGTTATTCTTATTTCTTGGTATAATTAATGTGAGTTTTTGTGGATAACTACCAACTGTTCTAAAAGTTTAAGCTATTAGATTAATTAGTCTAATAGTCCCTTTCACGCTTAATCTGGTCTTTTAGCCAGTACTAAACATTGATATATACAAATGAGATTTGGAAAGATTTAAATTCAAATATCAAGCTCTAATAGCACGTGAGATTTTTTATGGGATCACTGTCAACTATTTTAAAAGTTAAAGCTATTAAATGAAGGCGTGGTTTAATAGTTAATTAGTATAATAATTTGATTGGTTCAAGCTCTTAGAATGAGTTAGAACAAATTTTTTTTCTTTTTGGAATACTATTTTCCCACCAATTTTTTCATTTATCGGTTACGATATTCTCTATAGAAAATTACGACAAAATGCAAGCCCTTGCCATAGAGTCACGATGAATATTCTTTGCTTAGAGGCCATGTCTATAAGCTCCCTAAATTTGGATGTTATATTTGCACAAATCTCATGTTTGCTTGTGATTAAACTTTGGAGGAGTTATTGAACAAAGCGTCATTCTAATTAAAACACCATTTAAGAATACCTAACGAGGAAATATTAGATATTTATTCCACATGTTAGGACAAAGTCAACGCACGTTCAGTCGTACGGGGGTTTTCTTATTTTTTTAGTGCACACTTGTCTTAAAGTTTGTTCTTTATGAAAATATAAGTATATAATTATAGATATGAGATTGTGCTGGATTTTGGGATAATAATCTGAAATTCTACTTCAAGTTTGTCATTTCATCACAATCGAATTTTTCATTTTGTGGCATCTTACTCTATGTTTGTTAGGAGAGATTGGGTGGGAAGAGAAATGATTCGAAAAGCACAATCGTGCTTCAACGAAGGAAAAGAGATAAAGAAAAAAGGAGGGAAATTATAAAAAAAAAATCATAAATCTATTAAACTTATGTCAATTTAGCCATAAATCTTTAATTTGGCTAATTAAGTTCTAAATCATTTGATGATTTGTCAATATAATCTATTCGGCCAATTTTGGCCAGAAAATTGCTTACGTAGACATTAGCCGTCTTACGTTATATTTAGATTGTGGGAAACATGAATGGATTCATAGGAACTTTGGGTGATTTGTGTACAAATAAACAAATTTATTCTTCTCTTTTACTTATACCTTTATTTCGCATCTATTTACGAGTCAATAAAATGCTTGCTAGTATCAAAACAACATGATAATTCAATTCATTCACATCATTTCTCTTCTCCTCTCATAAATCCGTTCTTTTTCATTCCTAATCACTCCATCCAAAATGAGTGTTAGTTCTTTAGCGATTTCTATCGACTCATGCGGTGCAAAGAACTTATCCTAAATTATTTCCTTGTATAGAATGTACATGTTGCTCTTAAATTTGTTCTTTTCAGGGAATTTCGCCTTGAATGTAAGCATCATTTTTATTATTTATCTAAGATTGGTCGAGCCAAAATTTTGCACAAGTTGCACATTTATCGATTTTCTATTTTGTGGAAATATTTTTGGGAGCTCGTTCGTTATCATTCCACTTGGAGACTAATAAAGGAATTTAAATTGCTTTATATTTTGAGTTTTTGCCTCATTTTTAGTGGAGAACAAACAAATAATATCTCGGTCTAATTTTATATAATTATTTTAGGCTTTTGAGGAGTTTATAAAATAATCAAGAAGCATTTTCATACTATCGTTTGGTTATGAGAATAAATAAAAATTCTTCCTGTATATACTCACTCACACTATCATCATCATCTTCTTCTTCTTGTCGAGCTCGTAACAGGTAGTCTTCACCCTGTAGAATTCTCTATTGTAGATACTAAATCAAAGTATTCTTCGTAAAGAGTACGAAATGGCGGCCTATACGACTGCAATTGTAAAACGACGAGACAACTTGTTGATCACGTGGGTTAATCTAAGACGCTAACCAAAACCCAGATGAGTAGCGGTATGTAAACAAGAGATAACTAGGAAATTCCAGGCATCCAAACAACCCTACTTTTCTATCACCTAAAATTTATACCGACAAGACTATACTCTTAGATAGATGGTAGAATTAACCAGTGATGGGATTTGATAATCCATATGTACAAATCGAATCCTTTCATCTAAGTAGAAAGTGCTGAAGCACTTACCTCTCCATTGATTGGACGCCATTAAGTCCAAGTTAAACATTCCCACGACGAGAAAGTATTGGAATACTATATTTGAAGTACTGAATTAATGATTAACTTAATTTAGTATATCTCAAAAATAAAGTGGCAGTTGGTCCAAATATACTATAATACTCTTGCTAACATGCATCAACTGGCTAAATCATAAATCACACTGAGATATAATATATATATATATATATATATATATATATCTCTCTCTCTCTCTCTCTCTCTCTCAATTTGCTTATTTTGACCCTACTAGTTGGTCAAGTAGTAGAGGTAATTTGTCATAAAATATTGAACGCAGGACTTTGTGTTTTCATATGGAGTGAAAAATGTGAAGAGAAAAGACAATAACTTGATTGTCTCACTCACTATAACAACTTACGACCTATTTATATGACCTTAAACTAAATTGGAAAAGATCATATCGAATAGATTGTGTCACGATTCTAGACACAAACCTGACTATGTACATACACGATACATATAATATCTTACGCATGTGAATGATTTGCAGAATATACGTCGGTAAAAACTCTAAAATCTCTTTAAATTACCCTGATATTGTGAACACAATGATTTGCTGATATTGTGAGCAAAATGATTTGTCAACCGTCGTACGGGGCACGACCACCTTCATGGACAATTTTGCAATTTTTTTAAAAAAATTCTGAATTGTTTTCTTTTTTCCCTTTTATTTTATTTTATTGTTTTTCAATCTCTAGGTCATCGGTGAGGACTGCGACACCCTCGCCAGATTTGGGCTAGACGTGGGCGATCGATGCTTATTGAACCACCATGTCAATGATTTTCGCCAAAAACTAACTGGATAGACTACATTAGATAATCGTCAAAAGTTTAGAACTACGTTGGCCAAATTAAAAAATTTAGAACTGAATTGGCAGCCATATAATAAGTCTAAAACTTTTCGGATAATTTTTCTGAGAATTGAATTTGTGTTGTGTGATTAAGGTATAAACTCATGTTTTTCTAACTTCTGTATAAGACAAACCATATAATTATTAGCCAATACTTAAATCAGTTTAATTTAATATCTCACTAGCAAATAGAGACCCCAATATGGTTTCCTATTCAATTAATAGACAATTATATCACGGCTTCAAGTTAGATAAAATGTAATTGGATTTTATTTCTTTAATTTTCTCCAATTCATTCCCCAAGAGGTAGATGGTTTTGTCCTCTACCAAAAGTCGAATTCTCGAAGAAAGTGATGTTTAATGTTCTGGGACAGGTGTTGGGACATCTTTTGTCTCCTCAGGTACGAGATTTTTGTGTTCGGCTTCACTCTTGTACTTTGTGCGTTGAAAAGTTATACCACTTACCTTATAAAAAAAAAAAAAGTTCTGGGACAGGCATGATGTTACTCTTGATTGCGCGGACATAAAGACTTACCAAGGTGATTTTGAGAATATCCAATTCTAAAAATTTAAGCCACAAAAAAAGAAAAGAAAAAAGCATCTAGATAAGCTAATATAAATTCCATGTATAGATGTGAGATATTACAACAACCTTATCTTCCCATTATCAAATGAGTTTCATTTTCTATTGCCCTAACTTGTTGTTAGGGTAGTATGTTCCAACAACTCTAGTCGAACAAAATTTTGTGCAGCTAAAAACTTGTTTCCCATATCATTGAGACCGAACACCCGACGTCGCCCAACGCTAAACCTGTCAAAATGGGTCATAAACCCATTTCTTAATCCATATATCAGTAAATGTGTTATAAATGAGTTAGTTATATTCACTAAATGGATCATAAATGAGTATAAACATAATATTAGTGTTAAATGAATCGTAAATAGGTCATAAATGGATTGATAATTTATTAAAATTCAATTCATCTCTTTCGCCCTCACTCAACCTTGCACTCGCTCACTCACTCTGCATTCTCATCCTAGTTCGGGTTCAAGTTTTCTTAAATTGAGTTAAATATGAAAATGTTTTAGCAATATGGGTTGGGTCGGGTCGGGTCGGGTATGAGTTATGTATGGATTGGGTTGGGTATGAGTCATTAGATTTGCATTATATGAAAATGGATCAAAACGGGTTAAATGGATATATTTAGGTTAGATCATTTTCGACCCGATCCAAATCCGATCCGATCCACTTGTTTGACAAGTCCGCCCAACGCCAATCCACCACCGTTGTCGACTCGAATCTCTTCCTAGCTTTGCAACATTCGGAGTTGGCAACCACCGCACTAGTTAAACCAATCTTAGATTAAATATCGCCCGAGGTCGCAGCCATTGATCTTGTTGATTGTTTGTTTGTAAAACAAACAAAATAGTGTTTTTTCCTTTGTCTCACATAGGAAAGTTTTGAGAAAGTGGGTCACTTTATAACTGTGAATATCTTCTTGATCTTTAGAGTGAAGATAATGGGGTGAGTGTTGGTCCACATAATATCCGCGTGCGGGTTCGCGATTATTAGGCACACTTAGCACTTAGCACGCTTGCGCGGCCGCGGTTTAATTAGCACTAATCCCTTTATATTTTATTTTATTTCGTAAGGTTATCTTATTAATTTTTTATTAGTTGAAAGGTTGTATTTTTTTTTGTTTATTAAGTAATTTTCGAAATTATGAAAATTCGGAATTATATATATTAATTTATTTTATTCCGAATTTTACATGTGTCTTTTCAAGACAACTTTTGGAGATTATACTTGTTCAGTTTTCAATCTTTTCCGAAGGGTTGCATCTATTCAGTTTGCAACTTCTTCCGAAGAAATATCTTTGTTAGCTTTGCAACCTTTCGTGAAGAGTTGCCAGTGTTCTTTAAGACCGATTTCTATATATGTCAGTTTTTAGCAAGAAAGAAAAAGAGATCAATTTCTTCAAGTCTTCTTTTGAAAACTACAATCATCATTTCTTTTGTTTCCTAGAAAGACCATGGAGAAATACTATAATTGCTATATAGTATTCTCATTTTGAGATTTTGTTATATCCTGGAGGATTTTTGCCCGTGACCATTAGCAACAATTGTGGGGCAAATAAATCCTCAAGGAAAGTGATATCACATCTCAAAGTCCGACTTAATTGCTCTTTTGATTCGAAGCCATTCAAATTTACAACAGATCTGACATCACAACCTCAGATTGGCGATGGCCTGAGGCCGTGGCGGCAACGTCCACCACAGAATATCAGCATAAATAAATAATCGTGGATCCATTGAATTTCAGCATCTTCATAATAATCTTTGAGAATCGCGTCCGTCACCGTGAAATCTTATTTTATGCACCCGACCGAGGCGGCTTCTGTGCATCTCCTATCATAGGATCGCTTCTTTTATGATTAAAAAATCTATCACTGGCTGATAGCGCCGTGAACGGCAAGATGCCAAAGATGATACGGAGTGCCTTGTACGTATTTTGCTTTCAAGCCAGCTGAATTGCATCACTCTTGGACCATTTCGTGGCATCTCTTGGATCAAACAAGTCAAGCAGCCGGCGGAAAAGACTGCACCTTTGGCTACATGTGGTGCCAACATTCCCTTTGGTTAGATCATTAGTATCTTATTGTTTAATCACATAAAGTCAACGCTTCTAGATACATGCCAATTCCCAAAATCGTATATTTAGATCATTATTACCTTATGTTTTATTATGGTTTCTACGTAAATCGACATGCTGCATAAGAACTTAAAAGCATTTGATCAACATCGAGGCCTATTTAGTTGGAGATAACTGTCCAAAAAGTTACAAATTTATTATATGACGGCCAATTCAATTCTAAACTTTTCGATTGTATCAATTTAATCTTAAACATTTTGACGATTTATTAATTTAGTCCTAAATCTTTTGGAGATTTGCTACGTTAGTCATAAATTTAGGACTAAATTGCCACAATTGAAAGGTTTATAAAAGTTTAGGATTCAATTGGCACAATCGAAAAGTTTAGAACTGAATTGGCCACTATACAATAAGTTTAGGACTTTTCGAACAATTTTCCTATTTAGCTGTGTTCATCTTACTTGTATCACTTTCACAAGGGAATGGTCTATGGAGGGGGTTCTCTCGATGGGTTGCAAAATCCCATGATTTTGCATAAGATGCTATATCAAACTAGAGATCTAGTCGGGTTGGCTATGGCTCAACGGGACTGAAGAAGCAATGATTGTGATTGCGCAAATTCAAACAAAAACGACGCCCCGGGGTCTTTTGCTCCGATAATTACTCGATTGCCATGAGAAATGGAGACTTTCATGAACCGAAATTTCACAAGGGAATGGTCTATGCAGGGGATTCTCTCGAGGGGTCGAAAAACCCTAAGATTTGCTCGACAAGATATTTCAAACTAGGGATCTAGTCGAGTTAGCTATGGCTCAATGGGACCCTAGAAGCAATGACTGTGATTGCACAAATCCAAACAAAAACGACAACTTTCTTGGTCCCCCATTCATGGGGTCTTTCGCTCCGATAATTACTCGATTGCCATGAGAAATGGAGACTTTCATGAACCGATAGGATTGGGCGGGTTGACATACAACGTCGTGAAGGAAGTGATTCCTATACCAAGCATTGCTCGTTGATTGGGAGTTGCTTTTCAAGTGAGTGTGAGCAGTTAGTAAGGAATGGGGACTAATTGAGAGAAAAAAATGATTCTTTTCTGTGCTGGTAAATTTTTGAGAGAAAAAAAGTTGCCCGTCGCCTAATTTTCCAGCATAATTTATCAAGACTTTTATTATGTTTTTTACTCTTCTTTTGACAAGATCATCAACTTTTTCTTCTCTTTTACTAACATTTATTGGTTTTTTTTTTACTAATGCCTTAAATTAACAACTCTCATAATGTTTATCAATCTTTGTTGGAGCGACTACCAATTTTTTTTCTAATTAAATTACTAATCAGTTTTGAGTTACTTACCACTTTTATTTGTTTTTTTTTCTTGACTCTTATTATCATTTACCCAAATTTATTTGTCCCTTTTACAAAGTCCGTTAATTTATCAACTTTTGAACAATTTTACCAATCTTTATACGTTTGATGTTTCGGTTTTTTCCCCACTAGGCTACTGACTTCGAGTTGTTTACAGACATTTATTTTGTAAAAAGTTTACCAACTTTTTAATTGAGTTACCAATTTTTATTTGCTTTATTTACTAACCTGTTAAATTTACCAACTTTTCTTGGAAACTACCAACATTTTGAGTGATTTATCATTTTCCTCCAATTTAGTCAAGATTCATTTTTAGTTTTTTAAACTCTTATTTCAATTGCTTACTAAAATTCATTCATTTATTTTGAATTTACCTAGTTATTTATTGAGTTACCAATTTTATTTGCCTTACTTGCCAACTTTTTAAATTTATGGATTTTTTAAAAATTACCAATCTCAATTAAAATAATTACCAACTAACTAGCTAATTTTGCGTTGCCAACTCCTAATTAAGTTAGTTACCAATTTTTATTTGATTTATTTTGAACATCAACTTTTCTAATCTCTGACAAAAACAAGCTTTTGTCATGGTTAACCCATTTTTGTTTATATTTCTTACAAACTGCTTAACACTATTAATTATTATATGAAATTATCAACTTTATTTGTATGACTAAGGCAATTAGTCCCCATAACCAACTAATTTTGAGTTACCAACTCTCATTTGAGGTGATTACCAACATTATTTATTTTTCTTAGATTTGCTAATTTCTCTATTGAGTTACCCCTTTTATTTGCTTTGCTTACCAATTCTCAGAAATTACAAATCTCAATTAGAGTGATTATCAACTTTTTTTTCTTGATCCATATAGCATACACCACTATTGTAAATAGAATGTTCTACAAGTGACTTCATACACTATTGATTTGGTTGTTAATCAACGAAAGTGGGTAGTTACAATCACAAAATCAATGGTGAATCAAGCTGCTCGTGGAACTTTTTTGTTATACTAAATGTGTGTGCTATAAAAGTCCTTTGAAATTTATAAGCTTCTGTTGTCTTTGACAAAGAAACACCTCTTCTATCTTTTACCAACTTTTTATTTACCCTTTTGGCAACATCTTAAATTAACTAATTAAAAAACCATTTTCAAATAATTGATTTTTCGTTAAACAAGGCATAATAATACCTATGGTTTCATTATTCAATTTCTCCGTCAGGCATCAAAAGATAAAAAGAAGGGAAGAGTTGGACAATGAGTTTGGTTTATATAAAAATAAATAGATATGCTGACGTCATAAAAAAATCATCCATGAAGTACAACTCACTCTTAAATTTTTCATCCTAAAACTAAAAAATATTTGTGCGATGGAGTTTTTTTTTGAATAATTGCGATTTTCCCTTACTAAATTCTCTAACCTATTATGTTAAGTCCAAACAACAAATTCTTGGTATCCCTTCCTAGACTATGCGTTTCTCAAAGGCATAGCTTATGACAAAAGCTTAATCCAACCCAAGTCACCTCCAACTTTGCGGCCCAAATCAAATTCCCTGGACCCAAATGCAACGGACTATAACCGAAGCAAGTTCGAGATATCTTACTCTCGTATATCCTTGTGAAACGAATTTTGTACATTGACCTAAAAGTGTGTGATGAAGGGAAAAAAAAAACTAAATTTCTCCAAGGATCATAGCTAAACAAAAACATGAGAGTTATTCACTTTGGTCCTATGTGAAGTATTTCGTTTTCAGTCAAAGTAATCCTCAATCGACCCAAGATCCGAACGCGCACCATGGGCCCGAATTGAAATTCATTTGCAATGGACAAAAATTGGCTCAGGTTGTCGGTTCGATCTCGATGTGAATTTTTTTTTTTTGCCCCGATTACAACTATTTTATAACACCTCACTTGTATCTATATGAGAGGAATAGTGGTTGAAGAGAACTCAGGTTCAACAGTACTCTAGTTGCTCACTAGTTGCTCTATCAGGCCATTATACGTTATCTTGAGGTGACAACCAACAAGTATTTCTAACGAAAGATCAAGCTGGGCAGATATCTCATGAACATAACCGATCTATGAAAGCTCCTGATGTACACAACAGTTCCATATATGCTTATGCCTGAACCATCTTCTGGGTACGATCTCAAAGCATTCACAAGAGAAAAAGATCTTGCAGAGTCCGACTCTCAGGACTTATACCATCTGCGAGTTGTTAGAAACTTTGAGAAATGTCCAGCACGTCAAAGTTCTTTGATCGAACTCGAGGTCTAATCACAGAACCGAAAAAAAAAAAAGGGACACCACACGGTACAAGGTCGATTCACCAAGTTTCTTCATGCACTGAAAAACACTCTTGGGGGGCCCGAAAGATATATTACATGATGCGACTGATCCTAGTTAACGAGAAGGAGAAGTTTACGGTACATTAACGGGGCCTGATTGTGGGTATCACGTCACTTACAAGATCGCTTCCAACCAAATCGATAGATGTATATGGACTTCTCCTGGGGTAAAGAGGCTGAGGGCCAGAATCCCCAATTCCTGAACCGGAAGCTTCTGATTCTGAGGTAATAGTGTCGGTTTCCGGTAGCATGGAAGATATATTCTCCAATTCTCGTACCACCTCCAACATTGTTGGTCGCCCCTTGGTCTGATCTTCGCAACACTTGAGGGCCAATGCCATGAACTTCTTGATACATTCAGAAGGATATGGGCCCATGCTTCGATCTATGATGGAAAACATCGATCCAGATTGACAAGCTTGTAGCACCTGCCAATGCCATCAACAATATTAAAAAAAAAAGGTGAGAGAGTACCAACAGTGGAGACAACAACATGATGCTAAAGTTACGCTTCATCTAAAAATGCTGATACTATGACGAGAAATGCAATGGAATCGAATTTGAGGCCACTCTCTGAGTAATGGAAAATAAATGGTAGGATTCTATGTCATCTCGACATAAAATTCAGCACGCTGGTGAGTTGGGAAGATAATCATACTGACACTGCCCTGGATTGCAAAATGCATGAGTCAGGAGAATACATTAAGGATTCTCCGGTCAGGTTTATTAGGATTTAAGGGAAAGCGGAAAGAACAAGTACCTCCCTGACAATGTTTCTACCATGAGATATGGGCTGCATCCCCGTCAACAGCTCCAAAAATACAATCCCAAGGCTGTAAACATCACTTTTTTCTGTTAACTTATGTGTCAAGAAGTACTCTGGATCAAGGTAGCCCTGCAAAGGAAAATAGGATACAGAGAATTATTAAAGTCAGCCCTTAAAATAGTGAAGCAGCACAATGTACACAAAAAGATGACTATAGAGCTGTATCTCTACTAATTTACTGTTCCACTTTTATATGAAATAATGTCAGATCCAAAAGCAGCGATAATGCCAAAATTTTCTTGTCTGATACCATACTAATGCACTGGTGAAATTACAGACAACTCGAGAGAATCACGATTGGTTTGTTGTCTTTTAGTTTGTTTGAGACTACCCATTGAGCATCAGATGATTGAGAAAAGCAGCTCTGCATGTCTACGACTAAATGGGAATGCTGGCCAGACAGGAAATAGCCATCAAGATCTAAGGTGGATGGTCATTCTCCCACAGAAACAGTCCACAAAATTCTACTTTTGCTCTACATCAGTCAGATACTCTTTGTTCTTCATTTAGTATGATAAATTCTCCAACTATGACAAGCAGGATTACTTACAGGTGTGCCCTTTACGTTTGTGGATATGTGAGCAGTTACATGACCATCAGTATTCGGTGATGGCGCAAGTCTCGAGATTCCAAAGTCCGCGACTTTTGCATTGAGTCTGCTGTCTAATAATATATTATTGGCTTTGATATCCCGGTGTATGATGGGAGGGTCAGCTTCTGTATGAAGGTAGAGAATGCCCTTGGCTGAACCCATGGCGATGCTCAATCTGACTGCAAAACTCAACGGGCTTCTATATTGACCTGCCAATTGATAAATATCAAGATAGAGAAGCTACACTTAAGCTCACAGCTATCAAAACAAAAACCTCGTTTGTGGATATATCTACTTATGAAGGGACATTTTGGCCTTAGAAGCAAGTCAAAGTAGCATTTTAAGTTCTTTGCCATGTTTCCTTTCATTTTTAGGTACAAAAAGGCCAGATACTGCAACATGGGATTAAGAAATCCTGCTTTTCATATTGCTAGCATGAGAAAGTAGCAATAAAAAATTGTGAGGAAATTTTAAGCCGAGTCATCTGGGCACCAGCTTAGGAATGTTTATAGATTCTAAATCATCCTGCCTTCTGCCGAGGTCAAGGAACAGATTATAGGACATGTGTGCACAAAAGTTTGCACTTGAAAAACAAGGGGGAGAATGAAAAAAAAAATTTATATAACCATAAGACAATCTATTTTACTCAATTATGAAATGAAAATGACAGTGATCCATGTGGATAATCAAAAGGCCAAACGGTTCCAAGAGATAAACAAATTAGACAAATGAGATTTACAGAGCATGATGAACAATCACGGATACAGCCTATGAAACTGCATGAGTTTTTACCTGATAAGACATTGTGAAGGGAACCATTTGGCATGAACTCATATACCAACATCTGCAGGACAATTAAAAAAAGCATATTAAACTTAGTTAAAGTCATTGTCATTATTGAAATGCAGCAAACCAGTAAAATTAGGGAAACAAGAGTATTACCACAGCGGGACAATTACGAAAGAATAGTATAGGCACAAGAACTATGCATAGTCGCTTGTCATTGACAAAATTCTTACCTATGACCTAAGAGATTAGGACCTAATAATTTCCCATTTGTTAGATAGACTTAGAAGGACTTCCATTACCACATGAAATCTGTCCAATCAGAATATTTGATAAAGGCGTGACTTAGATTCTCGATTACTGTTAACTTATTTAGAATGTAAACAATCCAGCTCTTGGAGACATATTCTTTATCAAGTATAAAAGTACCCAAGTCCATGTAAGACAGATTTCAAAGATCACGACGAAAAGACCTAATCGAATGCAATAAATCTAACTGCTTGCATATTCTCAAATGGAAACATTAGTTGCAGAACTAATACTGCACTTCTATTGGAACATATGATAATAACAGGAATTGCTGATGTAAGAATGCATTTCTTTCCATATTCTAAACAAATGAAAACTTTTCTGCAAGCTCGTACAAGAGAACCCAAATATCGGTGGTCAGACTCTTGGTAGTAGGTTGTCCACCAGTCCATTGTGGTCCTCTGTGCTTGCATACAGATGAGAGCATTTAGAGTCCTCACGACTCAGAGTGGTAAAGCTGGTATTGCATTGAAAGTATACTCTATATCAGAGGCCTCGCTGTACTAGATGATATGCTCAATGTCCGCATCCTGGTTCTCACCATTCTAGATGATGCAGTATGAATCATAAAAAGGTTAAGAGCATCTTAGTCATTTCATAGGTTCCAACCTTAAAAATTAGAAAATTGAGGACTTCTTATAGAGTTGATTTTCTTGCACTTGAGGTCACATGATTACGAAATTTATCAGCATGCACTCCATCTTGGCTGCACTGTAAGATTGTACTGTATAAACATCACAGCTGAATCCTCAGGAGGGCACCTATTGGTTACCTTATTTTTTGTAATCCTACCAGGATTCAGTTCTAAAGTGGAATTCTACATGTGTCATCATTCAAACCATAATATTTGACTTCAACATATGAAGGAAGTAGTAATGATGTAGGCTATCTACACACTTTTGAGTATCTCGTAGCTGGAGTTCAGCAGCACGCACCTTGTACCCTTGTAATGTACTTTTTAAAGGGTTTTATTATGTGAGAGAATATCTTAATAAGAAGCATCATACTGTTAACAAACAGGAAAGGTAATATGACCCTTCTTTGAAACATTGCTTCAATGAGCACATCAGCGCTGTCAAAATCTAGATTCTACCTGTTCACTTTGTTCGTCGCAGTAACCAACTAAGGCAACAAGGTTGCGATGGTGTAGCCGTGACAAGAATTCTATTTCGGTAAAGAACTCATTTTGCCCCTGCAGCGATCTCTGCTCTGCACGTTTGATTGCCACCACTGTGCTATCTCCCATGACACCTTTATAAACTTTTCCATAACCTCCTTGTCCTATCTGAGCAGTGATGTCGAAGTTACTTGTTGCCTTCTCAAGATCAGCGAAGGAAAATTCTTTTATCCCTTCAACTTTCAGGGGAAATTTCAAAGCTACACAAGACGAAAAAATAAATAAAGACTTCACTCTGGAGGATGAGGCTTTTCAAGGTGCCAATAATGCAGCAGAAATCACCCACCTGATTTTGTCCTGGAACCTTGACCCCGGGTCCTAGGGTGTCTTAGGTAGAACAGAAACGCAATGGCCAGGCATATGACACCTGCAGAAGAGATGGACCCAAGTACAATTGCAGCCAGAACACCCTTGCTCATGCCCGAGCTTGGCACACCAACATCTGCACATGAGGAGATTACTGTTCTCTAAGAACCAGTTTGACCGTGAAAGATAGCTTATCTGTTTCAGAAGACGCCTTTGATTCAAACAATTGCAGAGCCCCCTTTCAAATGACCACTTGAAAGTGTTTTGAGAACAAGAGAAGAAATGCTATTCCAATATAGATGGCTCGCTATTTTGGACATGCTCAATTAAGATGCATTGCATGAAATTAGAGAAGCTATCAACATTTATTAAATCTAAGGATGGATTGGCTGGATACCCTATAGTGTTTAGTCAGATCTATACATGTACAAACGATCCAATTCATTTATGTAATAAATAATTTCTGATAAGGCAAAAAAGATAGAAGGATATGCGATCAGTAGTAGAGAAGGAGGAGGAGGAGGATGAGTATATTTTACTACTCGAGATGCCGGCGTGTTGCACGAATCTAATAATATGTATTTTGGCCTTTCGAAAAATCAATTGGAATATTCATCTTTTAAAAATTCAATTAATCCATACAAATTCAAGAGTTTAGGAAATTATAAGTTATTCTAAATATTGTTGCTCTCATCAATGGTAAACTTATCATAGTTCATAATCAACAGTAAATTTTAAACTTATATATCGCGCAATCAAATATTTATCGTTTCTTGTATGAACTTTTTGCAAAATTCAAAATTCTCACTTAAGAATTTCTCATATTTCTAAAGTGACCATGAAAATTGAATCGCTGGGCAAAGACTGCACGTGCCACGTGGCTCGACCTCGCGCAATCTTGACCATCGCTCGAAACTTACCGGATTGATATTGTCCAAGAGTAAAATTTAGCAGATCATAGGGCCCGAATATATCACTTGAGTTCAGCGTAAATCTTGCCATATTGTTCGCAAGCCGTCGGACCTCGCTTGCATTGAATTCACCAGAATAATTGCCAACCGGAGGATAAAATTTTAGAAACATCCTGAGCCTGGGACCACTCTGCCATATGAAGGAGTCAACCACGAGCTGGTAGAGTTCCAAGTCAAGATTGGAGGTTATGTAATACGTGAACTGGCCAGCATACGGAAGGAAATCAGATATACTAGGACTACGTAAACGAATTCCAACACCAAGTGGTGCAGCACAGTAGCATGGATCTGGGGCGTCAGGCACATGATCGTAATGGCCAGGGCAACGCAGATTCGGGCAGCTGCTGTTGTTCAAGTAAGTAGAATTGGCAGGAGCATCAGCGCTGTCATCTTCAGGTGCACAGTAGGTGACAATGTCAAGTTCGTTTTCTCTTCTGCAAACAGGATTCCCTTGAAGCCTATGCATGGATAAATTAATGAGTCATCAAACTGCTTGCAACTGTGATAGAGCTACTAGATACAAGTGAATATGAATGGTGCTTAGTCAAGTTAATGTAAAATTAGTAATATTTTTTTTTTTTTTTGGTAAGGTAAGAGTTTGTATAACTTTCCAAAACACCAATTACAACCTAAGCTCAAACCGACTCCTGACCATATTAGGACACAGAGATGTCCAGACAAGGTCGTCAAGAATGGTCCAGCAGGAGCTAAATACATAACAGGCCAAAAGGCCAACTAGATACAAGAACAAGAACAACAAAGACCGAGAAGAAAAAAACCCACACCAAACCGACGCTTGGAAGCGGCTCTAAAATCAAAATTTCAAGATAATAACTAAACCCAAAAAAGAAAAAAGGAAAAGCAGTAAATACATTGAAACAAAGGGAGTGATGGAAACTATGTATAACACGCCTACGACTTGATTAGCAGAAAGCGTACCTAATTGTGACATTTGGAGGAGGATTGAGACTGCCCACAACATTGGTAAGTGCATTGTTTTGGAACTCCCTGCAAGTAAAGATTCATATACAAGGGTAAGAGGACAAACAAATCAGGTACTTATGAAAGTTCTTCAAACAAGTAGGAGGTAACCCCACAAAGATTTCCGGTAAGCCAACAATTCCTTTTCCTTGTGTTTCTTTCTCTAGTGCTCAATGTACAGTTTGATCTCTAACTTTTTATCTGGTTCAAATGAAAATTCTGTAATTGGGGCTTCGCCCGGGGGGGGGGGGGGGGGGGGAGGGGGTGGTGAAGGAGAAAGAGAGAGAGAGAGAGTGTATGTGTGAGCGTACGTTCAGTATATGACAGTTCATATAAATATGAACCATAAAAATTCCTGGGAGGGGACTACGTGCACATGCATCGCAATTTTAAGGCAGTCATACCATAAGTCATTGAACCACACAACAAAATGCTCATAGAATTACTAAGAAATAGCCAAGAATGGACCCATGACTTTATCTTTCTGCATTTGGCTCACAGTTTAAGTGTAGCTGTTGCTTGAAAATTGACATTCTGCCATATATTGGTCGGAACATCACCGGACAAGTAATTGTCGTGAAGAGATCTGCAAAAGACAAACATAGTCATCATTCCTAAGTAAGTCCATTAAGTAACTACTTCCATCTGTAGAAAAATGATATAGCACCATCAATTGATGAAATGAAGTGAATAGCTGCTTTAAGCTTCAAACTAGGATTTTTCTATGAGTTTGACGGAAAACAAGAATATGTAATCAAAGTCCAGATGATCCTTACAGTTTTTGAAGATGGGCAAAACCAGAAAAATTTGAGGGAATAGTCCCATTAAGCTGATTGTGGGAGAGATCACTGCATGATGTGAAGCAAATCAATTAAATATGGATAAAGGATTATCATTACAGACATACCTCTGACCAGTATTCAATTCCAGGTGTCATTATATTTGTATGTAAGTGCCTTTCTTGCTTATTATTTCTTTGTAAGAGCGTGTGAATGTGAGTGTGTGTGTGTGTGTGTGTGAGAGAGAGAGAGAGAGAGAGAGAGAGAGAGAGAGAGAGAGAGAGAGCAACATAAATAATTTGATTTCATGGAGCACCTACATAGTAGTAATATTTGGAGAAAGCTTGTTCGTGGGTATGCTTCCATTTAGGTTATTTGAGCTAAGATCCCTGCAAATTGAACAACAGTTTTGGTCAGACAGCATGCCCAGATTATTCAAGTCATTTTACTTAACTTGATACTGCTCATATATCTCCTCATCCCATTTACACAGCTAAAGCCAAGAAAGAGCGAACAATTGGTAACATAATGGATGCTAACTGCCAAGCATCAATTAAAGAAGTAGAGATTGAAACCTACAAGTAAAGAAGACCTGGGATGGTGCTAAAATCAGGAAGAACGCCTGCCAAATTGCAGTTTCTCAAACTCCTGTTATGATCGAAAGATTCGAGTTTAGAAAGTAGAAAACTATACTTTTTCTGAGACGAAATGGAGAAGAAATATGCAAGTTGCGGCAGTCCTGGCAGAAGAGTCGACGATCCATAAAGATGAAGAGCAAAGATTGCAATCTCTCTCCAACAGAGAAAAATTTCCGAATGCCCAAAATACTGATTGAAATTAGCCTCCATGTGGCGCTAAGTTCTAAGGTAATCATTTTCACGTAAATGCAATATTGATAACAAGAATTAGAAGCAATGCGACATCAATCAGCACGCATGGTTGTCTGTTTTCTCTTCAAACAAAAGAAACCAAGAAAGGTAGCCCAATGCTAGCTTTGGTTGCATGCTATATGCATGTGTCACGGACTGTGATTCTCTCGTACGCTTGTGAGTGAAGCTTGGTGTTGTCAAGGTGAAGAGTGAAGCTTGGTGACGTCGAGATGAAGAGTAAGTGATGCAAAAGGGACGATACAACTAGTTCATAGAAGTGCCGCCAGGTAGTTTATGCTAGGAGTTTTAGATTAGAATAAATATACATTATAAGCTCTGAAGGTAGGGTTGACCTCCTGTGTATAAACTGGTCGGGAGCTGATATTGCTCTCCTATGAGGCCATGACAAGCAGAAACCAGTTGTTATGCCTAAAGCGTTTTGTGTTTTTCGCTCAAGGGATTAGATGACTGAGCTAACCTGGGCGTGGTACGATTCGATACAAGGATGAGATTCAACGTACTATTCTTATGCACAACTGGAGAAAGAAGGGTGGTCTAGGGTCTCATCGACTGGCCAAACACCGCACGGGCTATTCCGTGGCCAAGGAACTATTGGCGTGACAAATGATATTAGAGCAGGGATCCCTCTAGTAAGTGGGTGATTTGGGGAAAGTATGTGGTCTTGCCGGTCCTATAAGGGCGGAGAGTGAATTGCTAGGGTCAAGAGGGGCTCGAACAATGTGCGGCTCTCGTCTAGCTTCTAGGATGGCAATAGGGGCACATGGTAGAATCGAATTGCTCACTGAATAATAGATAATGTTCCTGGATCAATTGGCAAGTCTCAAGAGGAAGTATGTTATCACGTTTCCAACAAGGGAAGAACCCTCCATTGCTCTGCTAAGATCAGGAAAAGCCTAGTAGGCGAAAGAAGTAACTACCAAGGGAGTGCAGTTGATAGGGATGCCAAACTTTTTAGAGAGCACAATTGACTAGAGATTCACGAAAAGCTTTGATTGGGGGAAGCTACTAGTGAAGTGGAGTGGCCTATTTTGTTGGGCGAGCGTCGCCATTCATGTAAGTCCCAGGGAGTGGCGTTGATGTTTAGGAAACATAGGGAAGTGACAGAACAGCCCGCAATGAGGGCGTTGTGGAATTGACTAGGGAAGAATGTTACGGACCGTGATTCTCTTCTACTCTTTTACCCTTGTGAGTGGAGCTTGATGTCGTCGGAGTGAAGAGTGATTGATGCAGAGGAGATGATATAACTAGTTCATGGAAGTGACGTCAGGGTGGTTTGTGCGAGGAGTTCTAGGTTAGAATGAATATACTTTTAGGAGCTTTGAAAGCGGGATTGGCCTTTTGTATACAAACTAATTAGGAGTTGATGCCACTCCCCTGATGATACCATGGAAGGTCAAAACCAGTTGTCTTGTCTAATGCGTTCTGTGTGTCTCGCTCGAGGAACTGAATGCCCGAGCTAAACTGGGCGTGGTATGATCTGATATGAGGATGCGATTAGCCGTACTGTTCGTAGGAACAATTATAGAAGGAAGGCTAGCTTGGGGTCTCATCGACTCACCAGGCGCCGCATGGGCTATTCCGCGACCAAGGAACTGTCAGCCCGTGACATATGCATGTGTGGCGTATATGCATGCAAGTTAGAGAGAGATAGAGAGACCTTACAATTTCAAGAGTTTACGCATGTTGGAATAATTACTTGGGATGCCATTCCCCTCAAAGTTGTTGTTGTCCAGTTGGCTGCAATGAAACAACATAGTTAAAAGTTTAGCTAGTTTCTAGTAATAGAGGATCAAAATTTCATACTTTAATTGTCTGTATGAAACTTTGTATAGGATTAGATCCAAAGAACAAGACAAACAACCTCAAGCAAAGCTGAGCTCCCGCTCAATCTTAACTGGATATACCAGCTTAAAGTTCCCTTAAATGAGCCTATACATTTTAAGGTTCCTCAACAGAGGAATTCCCAGAAGCTGTTTTACTTTTTTAGAGACCAAAGTAGTCATAATTGTTTGTCATTTTTGTTTCTGCACTTATTCACTTATTCAACAAGTAATGCTGTCCAAGTCGTTTCAGTTATATGCAACATTAATGATTATCTGATAATTTCAGCCTAAAAAATTATTTGCTTAGATAGCAAGGAGAAAAAAGCCTGTGTATAAAAATAAGGCTTCATAAAATTAAAAATAAAAACATACAGAATCGTCAGACTTGGCATCATATGGAACTCTGGTGGGAGATAACCTGTCAAGTTGTTGTTATCCAAAAGGCTGCAAGCATTCCATTAGACTGTTAAAAGAAAGAAGGAAAAAGACCGAGATAATGTGAATAACATACTCACAAGTGTTTAAGAGCCCGTAGTTTATAGAGCTCAGGAGGAATCTGGCCACTGATGGAATTGTTGTTCATGTGACTGCAAGACACAGCATCCGAGGACTAAAAGTAACTAATCTGGTTACCTTGCCACTAAGAACCAAATGTTGATCTTATTATCTGTAAAGCTTACAAGTGCTGAACGTTTGGCAAATTTACAAATGAACTGGGCAGTGGTCCTGATATTTGGTTAAGGTCCAGCTGAAATTTTGTTATATTGGTTAGGTATCCGAGCTCATCTGGTAGAGGACCTGATATATTGTTTCCACTTAGAAGCCTGCATTAAATATTGCCTCCATAAGTTGCTTTTGCATATTATTATCAAGTTTCATCTGATAAAGAAAGTATTTCCTGTTTGCTAATTGCGCAGAAAGGATATACTAATGAAGCTTCTATGAGCAAGTACACTGCATTCATCCAAGAAAATTTTGAACATCGCCATCATGTCAAGTCAAAGCAAAAAACTTAATAAAAAGACAGGCAAGATTATATTCATACTGAAGATCTCGTTCCACTGTTCCATTAAGAGTGTTAACTGGCATGTGATGACAAGAAATTATCTCGCATAGATATTCTGAATCTCTGAATAAAGAGAGAAGTTGAGTCTATGCAGTAATAAACCTAATCTACATCAAGCCGAAAACATGAAACATGACACCAGACAATTGGACGCAAGTTTGTCCGATTATATAAATGGACATGCTGAAAGCAGTTTGTGTACAATAAACAGTACTTCCCAGATATCTAGTTAATCACCCCTGCTTATATAGATTCGTCCGTCATCATCCATAATTCAATACTTTGTAACAGACGGAGGAGAAATTTATCGAACTGAATTGAAGTGCATATAACTATCAGTGAAAAACGAAAGAAGGCTGCAGATAGGCTCATCTGTGTAAAATTCTATAGCATCGTAGCATATCCACTGGACCTAGTACAAATTGAGTTCTCACATACAGTTGTTGCAAAGAATTCATGTTGCCGATCTGCTTTGGTATGCTGCCACTTATGTTGTTCCACATAAAATCCCTGCCAAGAAATGTTTCGGAGTTGGGAAGGGGAGAGAGAGAGAGAGAGAGAGAGAGAGAGAGAGAGAGAGAGAGAGAGATCAATGGCAACTTCAACTTTCAAATTGAAAGAAGTGCGAGTTTATATAGGCATGAGCACGACACTTCACAAAAAGGAAAGTATGACAGGGTTAGACCAGCGGCATACAAGTAAGTCACATGGGTGAGTACACCAAGCTCAGGAGCTAATGTCCCTGTCAGGTTCATCTTTAGCAACCGCCTGCACATGAGAGAAACCACATGAGAGCAGACTATCACCACATATATATCGATACCATTTACATATTTTAAATCAAGATCTGCTTTAGGATTTCAAGATGGAACTCCTGTACATATATGGACAGTTTGACTCCCACATATTCAAAAGTTCTGCCATCCAACAACATAGAAGAGTATCAGTGAACCAGAATCCAATGCTAGCAGAGATATTACCACAAAAACCTATCAAAAGATTTAAAGCTAGAAAATTCTAAAGGAAACACCAAAAGCAAATATCAGATGAAACACCGGAAAAAACATAAAACTAATGAGAAATCTGTTTCTCACTAGATAAGCAATGATGGTATCTAAAGTAAGGTTTAGCATATATTTGTGAGGCAGAACAGGTCAATCGGTACTTCAAAACGAGAGAGAGAAATGTTCATTTCTTAAAATATATATATATATATATATATAGAAATGAACATACAGTTCTTGAACACAGGTAAAAAAAAAAAATTGAACTTACAGTTCTTGAACGTGCAAGTAGCCATCAGCCTGTTTCTGTGTGCAGAAGACTCCGGTCCAGTCGGAAATGCAGGGATCGTTCTTCCAGTTGCGAAGATTGTTAAATGGATCGCCAAGATTACTACGGATTGCTTTCAGAGCACTTACTGCAAAGCATTAGAATCCATCTAATCATAGCAAGAATAACAACAACCGCATATCGAAAACATCATCTTGTTTGATTGAAGATCATCTTTTTCTCGCCATCTTCTTTCTGTAATTCTCAGGGAAGAGCATAACTTCATATACCGACAGATATATTGCAAGACCACACGACAAACAAGAAAAAGCAAAGAAGCTGACGTTCTGCTGGGTGAATGATCTGTGCCGAAGCGAGTGAACCGAACCAACATGCCAATAAAGCAACGGCCACTCCGAGCGACAGAAGCCGTTCCCTCGCCATCTCTGAAACACAAAGTCAAGCACTATCAAGATAGAATCGAACTCCCCTCATTTCTCTATATATAAACGCCGGTTCATCGAGAAGAGAAACAAGAGCCCATATGGAGAATGGGCGAGGTCAACCGAGCGGGGAGTGGCGGGACAAGGCCGTCTCTGTAGACGCCGTGCATGCGATGACGTGAGGACCGTCGGGGCCGGGTCAGAGGGACCGCAGAGAAAGCTGAAAGGTCATGGGATTCGGCAGAGGGTGCAACTTGTCTCGGGATTGTGATGGGAGCTCCTGGTTATTTTATGCACAGAAACTTGGGGACTTGTTCTTCTTCCTCCTGGAGAATGCGTGTGTGTGCGCTACTTGTGTGGCGCTAAAGGCTCGCGCTGCTTTGGTCATGACGAGCTTTTTTTAAAACGGAGGACTTCCGTCATCTGCAGTGCACGGTGAAATCTGAGAGGATAATGTCACGGCCCGAAGAATTGGATCGTCCAAGAGGTTTCCTGGACGATGGACCGTGACCGAACCTTGAACGAGAAAGCAAGTCCCGAGTGTTCTATGTACTAGGGTTTACTTGATGTGTTCTAGAATACTCCTGGGGCGGGCGAAACTGTAATTATGAACCTCTGTAATTAATGAGGTAGTTGGGTAGTTGGGGAGACACGATCTCCACCGTAAGATCGGGGAGAGATCTACGGATATCGTCAGTCCGGTACTTGTATAAGAAGGGGTCTCCTCCCCCTCATTGTATCACCTCATTCTTTCAAGAAGCAATAGAAATCCAGAGCTTCTCTCTCTAGAGTTTCTCTCTCTAAAAGTGTTCTTGTGAGTTGAGTGTGGGGAAGGCTGACTTGGGAAGAAATTCCTAAGGCCGCACGGGTTAGGGAACGCGAGATCGATCGGCCCGTGACAAGTGGTATCAGAGCTAAGATGGCCAAGGGCGCTGCGAAGCCACGATCCGGTGTATCGTCACTAACCGAGAAGGGCGTGAACGATGATCGTGGGGAGGCCACCGAGAGGCAAGGTGCCGAGGCACGGGAAGACCGTGATAGCTCAAATTCGAGGGAGATGGCTGGTGACTTGGAGACCCGCTTGGCGAAAATGGAGATCGTCGTGGGAGATGTCCAAGGAATAGTCGAGGATCTTGCTGTACGCATCGAAGGAGGCGAGTCCGGAACGGGAGAGCTTGAGGCCGAAGTGCAAGAGCTAAGTTCCGACGTGGGAGAACTCCGGAAGGCGATGCTGGGCGACTTGACTGATGCCGTCAAAGAACTTGAGCAACGGGACGATGCCTTGGAGGCCTTGGTGGAGGCCATGCGCGTAGAGATGGCCGAACTAAAGGCGAAGGTCGCCGAGATGGAAGGAGCACGTGTGAACGGGGTTGTCGCCGTGCAAACCGCTCCACGAATGGATGCCCCGAAGCCAAAAGAGTTTAAAGGCTCGCGGACGCCCAAAGACGTGGACAACTTCCTATGGTACATGGAGCAATACTTCCTAGCGATGGGAATCACCGATGGTGCGATCCGGGTAAGTACCGCAGCCATGTACTTAACTGATAATGCGCTATTATGGTGGCGTCGTAGGAGTGATGATCGGAGTGGTGCACCGATCACTACGTGGGAATTGTTCGTCGAGGAATTTCGACGACAATACTATCCCGCTTATGCGGAAGAAGAAGCTCGAGATGAACTCCGGCGCCTTGAACAAAAGGGGGGAGCTCGCGAGTATGTTCGGAAGTTCTCGGAGTTGCTACTCCAAATTCCGTCCATGAATGACACGGAGGCCTACTACCAATTCATGGGTGGTCTAAAACCGTATGTGAAGCAAGAGCTAAAGCGGTGCAATGCAAGAGATCTTTCGACGGCCATGTCCGTAGCTGAGGCCATGGTGGAGTATAAACCTACTTCCGTAAGCAAGCCGGATGCCCGACCAAGGGACAAGGGCGTTGGTGGGGGAGATCGCAACAAATTCCACCGTCCAAGTGGAAGCAAACCATCAACGGCCCATCCAAGGGCGAAGGCGGAGTCGAGCGGAGGAGACCACAAGAAGGGACGTACCTTCAAGTGCTTTTTGTGCGACGGTGCGCACATGGCTCGTGATTGTCCAACTCGAGGCAAACTAGCCGCGATGGTCAAGGCCCACGAGGAGGAACGAGAGGAGGCACGACTCGGTACGTTGCGCATCCTAAGTTCCATAAAGTCCAAAAGGGCGAACAAGCCCAAGGGATTGATGTTCGCAGACGTGACGATCGGGAAAACCAAGATGAGTGCGCTCATCGACACGGGAGCATCCGATCTGTTTATCTCGGAAGAGGCTGCGAAGAAACTCAATCTTCGGGTTGAGAAAGGAGCCGGTTGGCTCAAGACGGTGAACTCCAAGGAAATTCCTACCAACGGGTTGGCTAAGGATGTGGAGTTTCAACTCGGACAATGGAAGAGTAAAGAGACGATCGAGGTAATTCCACTTGACGATTATGACTTTGTCATTGGCTTGGGATTCCTTGATAGAATAGATGCTCTTATTGTCCCATTTGCCGATTGTATTTGTATCTTGGACGCACGTTGTCAATGTGTGGTCCCGGTCACCCGAGAGTCGGGTCGTGACCAGAAGATAATATCGGCAATGCAAGTTACTAAGGGAGCGAGGAAAGGGGAGGCTACTTTTCTAGCAACCTTGAAGGTCGAGGATCCAAAGGGTGAAGGGAGTGATGTCCCAACGGAGGTAACCCGAGTCCTCGATTCCTTCAAGGATGTGATGCCCCCCAAACTCCCTAAGAAGCTTCCGCCTCAAAGGGAGGTGGATCATAAGATCGAGCTCGTGTCTGACGCTCGACCACCCGCCATGGCACCATACCGCATGGCGCCTCCCGAACTAGAAGAACTAAGGAGACAACTCAAGGAGTTGCTCGATGCGGGGTACATTCAACCATCGAAGGCTCCGTTTGGCGCCCCGGTCCTATTTCAGAAGAAGCATGATGGATCACTCCGGATGTGCATCGACTATCGGGCGTTGAACAAGCTGACGATCAAGAACAAGTACCCAATCCCTCTTATTGCCGACTTGTTCGATCAACTTGGAGGAGCACAATGGTTCACCAAGCTTGATCTTCGATCAGGATATTATCAAGTGCGGATTGCAAAAGGGGATGAACCGAAGACCGCTTGTGTGACGCGGTATGGATCGTACGAGTTCCTCGTCATGCCATTCGGCTTGACAAATGCTCCGGCCACATTTTGCACACTCATGCCGTTCCTAGATCAATTCGTCGTGGTTTATCTTGATGATATCGTGGTGTATAGCCGGACGCTCGAGGAACACATCGAGCATTTGAAGAGAGTCTTCCAAGTTCTGCGAGAGAACAATCTATATGTCAAACGGGAGAAATGTGCCTTCGCACAGCAGGAAGTTCCATTCCTGGGACACATCGTCGGGGGTGGACGTGTGCGGATGGACTCGGCCAAGATCAAGGCCATTATGGATTGGAAGCCGCCGACCAAGGTGACGGATCTAAGGTCATTCCTTGGCCTCACCAACTACTATCGACGGTTCGTCCGAGGATATTCGAGCATCACCGTGCCACTCACGGATATGTTGAAGAAGGAGAAGCCGTGGGAGTGGACGACCCGATGCCAGAAGGCGTTTGATCGGTTGAAGCAAACTATGACCGAAGAGCCGGTGCTCGTGCTACCCGATCACGCCAAACCCTACGAGGTAGAGACCGATGCTTCCGATTTCGCTATTGGTGGTGTTCTCATGCAGGATGGTCACCCGGTAGCATTTGAGTCGAGAAAGCTGAATGATACCGAACGACGGTATACGGTCCAAGAGAAGGAAATGACCGCGGTGGTCCATTGCCTTCGTACCTGGAGGCATTATCTCTTGGGATCCCGATTCGTCGTGAGGACGGATAACGTGGCCACGAGCTACTTCCAAACCCAGAAGAAGTTGAGCCCGAAGCAAGCTCGTTGGCAAGATTTCCTGGCGGAGTTCGATTATGTGCTCGAGTACAAGCCGGGGAAGGCAAATTCTGTGGCCGATGCGCTTAGCCGAAGGAGTGAGCTAGCATCGTCACTTGTCAGTCATCCCAAGAATCCATGGGATGAACGGATCAAGGAGGGACTCCAACATGATCCAACGGCCAAGGCACTCATCGACCATGCTCGGGAAGGCAAGACTCGGCAATTTTGGTGTGAAGACGACTTGCTTTACACCAAAGGAAGGCGATTGTACGTGCCTCTTCACGGGAAGCTAAGGAAGGAAATCCTACGGGAGTGCCATGATTCCAAGTGGGCGGGTCATCCGGGGATCCACCGCACTATGGCGCTTGTGGAGGATCGATACTTTTGGCCTCACTTGCGCGACGACGTTGAGGCATATGTCCGGACTTGCCTTGTATGCCAACAAGACAAGCTTGAACAAAGGTCGTCGGCGGGGCTCTTGGAGCCACTTCCCATCCCGGAGCGTCCATGGGAGAGTGTCTCCATGGACTTCATTGTCAACTTGCCAAAGTCCGAAGGGTGTCGGACTCTCATGGTCGTGGTGGATCGATTTTCCAAGTACGCGACGTTCGTGCCCGCGTCGAAGGATTGTCCGGCCGAGGAGGCGGCCAAACTATTCTTGAAGCACGTCGTCAAATATTGGGGAGTGCCACAAACGATCGTGAGCGATCGCGACCCTCGATTCACGGGTAGGTTCTGGACTGAACTCTTTAAATTATTGGGGTCGAACCTTAACTTCTCCACGAGCTTGCATCCTCAAACCGACGGACAAACGGAGCGAGTCAATGCACTCTTGGAGTTGTACCTTCGACACTATGTGAGTACGACGCAAGTGAATTGGGCGAAGTTGATAGATGTAGCCCAATTCTCCTACAATCTTCAGAAGAGCGAGTCCACGAACCAAAGTCCGTTCGAGATCGTGACGGGACAACAACCACTCACTCCGAGTACGGTTGCAACGGGCTATAAGGGGAGTAGCCCATCCGCTTTCAAGTTTGCCAAGGAGTGGCATGAGCAAGCGGACTTGGCACGAACGTGTCTACACAAGGCCTCGAAGCGCATGAAGAAGTGGGCTGATAAGAAGCGACGGCACGTGGAGTTTCAAGCCGGGGACTTGGTGTTGGCCAAACTACACCTAGTTCTTCGATACAAGGACGTGCACAAAGGGCTTATACGTCGTTACGAGGGGCCATTTCGAGTGTTGCATCGAGTCGGAAAAGTCGCATACAAGCTGGAACTGCCACCAAAACTCAAGGTACATCCGGTATTTCATGTGAGTATGCTTAAACCTTTCCGTGTAGACGAGGAGGACCCGGATCGAGGGGAGTCGCAACGGGCACCGCTTGGAGCGAAAACCTCCTATGATCGAGACGTCGACTTCATCATGGCGGATCGAGTCATACGGAAGAGATATCGTGCGCCGAAGCGAGAATACCTAATCCGATGGAAGGGTCTTCCGGAGAGTGAAGCAAGTTGGGAGCCTGAAGAAGCTCTTTGGCAATTCAAGAAACATATTGATGCTTTCCACGCCAAAGACGCGACGAGGGCGTCGCCCGAATAAGTGGGGGAGAATGTCACGGCCCGAAGAATTGGATCGTCCAAGAGGTTTCCTGGACGATGGACCGTGACCGAACCTTGAACGAGAAAGCAAGTCCCGAGTGTTCTATGTACTAGGGTTTACTTGATGTGTTCTAGAATACTCCTGGGGCGGGCGAGACTGTAATTATGAACCTCTGTAATTAATGAGGTAGTTGGGTAGTTGGGGAGACACGATCTCCACCGTAAGATCGGGGAGAGATCTACGGATATCGTCAGTCCGGTACTTGTATAAGAAGGGGTCTCCTCCCCCTCATTGTATCACCTCATTCTTTCAAGAAGCAATAGAAATCCAGAGCTTCTCTCTCTAGAGTTTCTCTCTCTAAAAGTGTTCTTGTGAGTTGAGTGTGGGGAAGGCTGACTTGGGAAGAAATTCCTAAGGCCGCACGGGTTAGGGAACGCGAGATCGATCGGCCCGTGACAATAACGTATGTAAAATGACCATGACAACCGTGGGTCCTGTACAATATTTGATGTGGTCTCCAAACCGTTTTTCTTTCACGAAAAACTCCAAATTGATACATATATGATAAATTTACCCCACGCTAATTTTTTTATCACTAAAAATCCCAAACTGGTACACCTATGATAAATTTATCCCCCATTAAATTAAATTAATATCACGAAAAATCACAAATTAGTATACATGTGACAAATAGAGGGTTAAAACCCCAAACCGATATATCCGTTAACTGCCACGTGTCATCCAATTCAGAAATTTGATGATAAAATTTAACGGAAATAATTGGAGGATTAAATTGTCACAAATATACTAGTTTAGAGTTTTTGGTGATCAAAAAATTAATTTGAGGTAAATTTATCACATGTTTACCCGGTTTGAAGTTTTTCGTAGTATTAACCATTTTTTTTGCATTTAGTTTCTAAAGGGTCGACCGAAAAGATTATTATTTAGAATTTTTTTCTTTCTTTTTTCTTCCATTCTCTTCTTTGACTTCTTAAAATCTAAATTATTATATAATTTTACAAAAAAAATATTGCATTTTTTAAAAGTTCTAAATTAAGAATAAGTTAAAAGGGCATAAGACTTAAAAAAACACTTTATATCAACGACTGTTTTAGTCGGCTTTTGTGCCTATCAGACTGACACTTCACATTTAAATAAAAAGAATGACATGCGGATGAAGGAGACAACAAGTATTTTCAGGGAAGGCAATAATTTCCACCAACCAAGCTTTTCCTAATCCTATATTTTAATAATAAAAATAAAATTATTCCCCGGGGTGCATAAACAAATATTCCGGTGAAAATTGTAGAAGAAGTCAAGATGGAAGCACTTAATTGATAATTCACCAATGCAGGTACCTCTCTCAATTTTCCTCAATTTTGTGGCACTTGGGACAGAGACATCGACTTATAATACTAATTAATCTTACAAAACTGTGGGCATAAACTATAGAGAAGCCTCAAATCACTGAAATTTCAACACCTGCTTCACTAACTCTTGGACATGAAATTGGACCAGTCATTTCGACTTAGATACTTTATTCCCACAGCATTGGACTCGTTCTTTGCATTTTCATAATTAAAGTATATAAGGCTTTAACCAGCCGAGTCAAATGCTTATCCACAATGTTCATAAATTCGACACTACAAAAAAACTGTAATTTAGCTACAACATATTTGCGACGACAACAGTATCGTCGCTAATTAGCGACAACAAAAGGCAAATAGTCGCTAAGTGGCGACGAAATTAGCGACCAAGTTAATTTCGTCGCCAATTACCGAAAATAGCGACGGCAACAGACAATTAGTCGCTAATTCGTCGCTAAATAGCCACGAGATAAAGATATCGTCGCCAATTTGTGACGATCACGCTTTTCTGTCGCTAAATAGCGACTACATTCAGCGACGGCATTTTTATCATAGCTAAGTAGCTACGAAAATACTTGGTAGTCGCAAAAACACAGTTTAGCGACGCATCGTAATTACTTCGTCGCTAATGTGATCTAATGTTACATTTTACGTTTCTTGATCTCTGGACAGTTTAGCGACTAAGTTGTCGCAATCTCGTCTCAAAATAGCGACGATATTAGTACCGTCACTAAATAGCTACTATATTTACCTACGACTTGTGTTTAGTCGCTGAATAGCGACTATCTTTAGCGACGATTTAATTTATTAGTCGCTATTTAGCGACGAAGTAAATATATTTCGTCGCTAAATATAGCTTATATCAGCAACAAAACAGACGATTCATTCATTTCGCAGCACTCGATCTCTTCTTCCTCTCTGTCTGAACGAGAGCCCGACGCCTACTTGGAGTAAGTACAAGTTACCTGGAGGTGGAGATGCGTATGCTTTAGCGAAGAAATCGGAAAAGCTAAAGAGAGGGAGAAATTCGCGATTGAAGAAACCGCAAAAAGTACACCATTGTCCCAACTTGTTTAATTTCAAGGTAAGTTATTTCTTCTTTCAATTTGAGTGATATTTCTGTCTATTACGCGTTGTTGTGTTGCCGTTATACGTTGTTGTTTACACGAGATTGATTTCAAGCGTAATATGGGGTTAAACGACTCGGCTACATGTGACACCCCCCATATGTTTGTTAAAATACCGTAATGAATCTTGACATTTGTTGAGTCGGGTTTTCATCGTAGGCATCATGGAAGGAGATAGGTCTTGGATGTATAATAAGAACTTACCTAGGCGTGGAGGATTAACCGATGAGTTTCGTGCTGGGTTGGAAAAATTCATGGCGTTTGCTAGTTCACAAGTTGAATACATGAACGGAAGTAAGTTAAGGTGTCCGTGCAAAAAATGCAAAAACAGTAAATTCCAAGAATATGATATCGTTCAAGAGCATCTTTATAGAAACGGTTTCACTCCGAATTACTACAATTGGACTTGCCATGGTGAACCATTTATGTCTCCCGAGGAATATCGCAATACTCACCAATTGCCTTGTGTACGGGAAGAATGTAGTAGTGCTAGACATGAATTAAATCCATATCAGAGAATGGTGCTTGATGCAGCTGCTCATAATTTTGGATGGGAAACGAACCAAACAAGCACCCATGAGCATGGAAGCTCTAGTCATACATCACAGTTTGACAATTCTGGTGACACAACATTTGAAGAAAGTGTGTGCCATAAATTTCGTGACGTGTTGAGTTCAGCGGATGAACCTTTATGGGGAGGTTGTGACAACCACTCAACGCTATCAGTCACGGCAAGAATGCTAAGTATTAAAGCCGAGCATAACGTGTCAGAGAACTGCTTCAATTCTTTTGTGGAAATAATGCGTGAAGCATTACCCCGTGATAACAACATGCCGAGTTCCTTTTACGATATAAAGAAGTTAGTGCATGACCTCGGTCTTCCGGTTGAGCGGATTGACGTCTGCATCGCAGGGTGTATGTTGTATTGGAAAGAATATCAATCTGCTGAATCTTGCAAGTTTTGCGGTGAGCCTAGATACAAGGTTCAAAGGAGGCATGGTGGTAACCATACACGTAGACCAGTGAAGCAATTGTTTCATCTGCCGTTAATTCCGTAGCAAAACAGGACTATCTTCTGGGACGTACGGAACTGAATTTCAATTTGGGTTCTATCGTCCAAAACAGGACGAGCAAGCTCCGCAGCTCAACGAAGACGACGTACGGAAAAGAGAAGCAAAAAGGAACACCAGCTCGCTCGCTCGCTCGCTCCCACCCTCCCTCCGGAGTCGAACTTCCAAGCATCAAAAGAAGAACGCCAAACGCAGAGAGAGAGAGAGAGAGAGAGAGAGAGAGAGAGAGAGAGACGCGCGCGCAGAGGATCTGCATGCTGCACCTCAATTGCTCCGAAAGAAAGCCGCGTCTCTCGACCAAAACAGAGCGCTGAGCTTCGCGCGCAACGTTAAAAAAAAAAATCCGTGATTCGGAGAGCGGGAGGAGAACGAAACTTACCGGGAGCCGATACAGCGGACCTCCTTCCGACAATCCAACTTCGCGGGCGGGAGCCTTAGATGAACATCAACGAACGGATGGCCTGAATCGGGGAAAAACAAGCGGCGCGTCGCGCATCAGCTCCTTCTCCTTGGCGGCCAGCGATGGAGAGACAAAAAAAAAAAGAAAAAGAAAGGAGGAACCCAACACGACACGACACACAAAATGCAGCGGACGAGCACGAAGAGAAGGGAGAGGGAGAGGGAGGGAGGGATCGGGTCACCTCTCGAAGCAGGACGGGAATCGAGAGCGGCGGAGGAGAGGGTTTCGCCGGTGGCGGCGATCGCTCGCGGAGCTGCGGCGGAGAGAGTTATGAGGGGAGGGGGAGGGGGAGGGAGCTCAATATTCAACTCCATTGCCCAAAAGTCCTCCATTTGCCCAATTTCGCGTTTGTATTCGAGGAATAAATCTCAGGCTTGATTGTCCCTCTTCTCTCCCATCGACCCATCTCCTTCACTCTGCTCCAGCAACCTTAGGGCCTCCCCCTCGCCCGCCTGCGCCGCCGCCTTCTTCTGCGCCTCCTTCGCCTTGAGCCCCTGCAGCTTCGAGTGGTTGTAGTACCCAACCCCCAGGAACGCGAGCCCGTACCCGAACAGGTTCACCGGCGTCACCGTGTCCTTGATCACCGACCACGAGAAGGCGATCAGCAGCCAGTCCTTCACCACGCCAGCCACGTTCATCGTCAGCGCCGAGGTCTTCCCGACGAGCAGGAACACGGCCAGGTTGAGCGCGAACGCGCAGAGCGAGTTGGTCCCGAAGACCACGAGGTCGGGCCGGAAGCTGGAGGCCTCCGCGAGCACCGGGTACTCCACGAAGACCCACGGCACGAGCAGGAAGACGAGGCAGCACGGGGCGACGTAGTACAGGGACGTAGTTGAGAGGAATAGTGGTTGAAGAGAACTCAGGTTCAACAGTACTCTAGTTGCTCACTAGTTGCTCTATCAGGCCACTATACATTATCTTGAGGTGACAACCAACAAGTATTTCTAACGGAAGATCAAGCTGGGCAGATATCTCATGAACATAACCGATCTACGAAAGCTCCTGATGTACACAACAGTTCCTTCCGTACATGCTTATGCCTGAACTATCTTCTGGGTACGATCTCAAAGAATTCACAAGAGAAAAAGATCTTGCAGAGTCCGGCTCTCAGGACTTATAGCATCTGCAAGTTGTGAGAGACTTTGAGAAATGTCCAACACGTCAAAGTTCTTTGATCGAACTCGAGGTCTAATCACAGAACCGAATAAAAAAGGGACACCGCACGGTACAAGGTCGATTCACCAAGTTCTTCATGCACTGAAAAACACTCTTGGGGGGCCCGAAAGATATATTACATGATGCGACTGATCCTAGTTAACGAGAAGGAGAAGTTTACGGTACATTAACGGGGCCTGATTGCGGGTATCACGCCACTTACAAGGTCGCTTCCAACCAAATCGGCGGATGTGTATGGACTTCTCCTGGGGTAAAGAGGCTGAGGGCCAGAATCCCCAATTCCTGAACCGGAAGCTTCTGATTCTGAGGTAATAGTGTCGGTTTCCGGTAGCATGGAAGATATATTCTCCAATTCTCGTACCACCTCCAACATTGTTGGTCGCCCCTTGGTCTGATCTTCGCAACACTTGAGGGCCAATGCCATGAACTTCTTGATACATTCAGAAGGATATGGGCCCATGCTTCGATCTATGATGGAAAACATCGATCCAGATTGACAAGCTTGTAGCACCTGCCAATGCCATCAACAATATAAAAAATAACGGTGAGAGAGTACCAACAGTGGGACAACAACATGATGCTAAAGTTACGCTTCATCTAAAAATGCTGATACTATGACGAGAAATGCAATGGAATCGAATTTGAGGCCACTCTCTGAGTAATGGACAATAAATGGTAGGATTCTATGTCGTCTTGACATAGAATTCAGCACGTTGGTGAGTTGGGAAGATAATCATACTGACAGTGCCATGGATTGCAAAATGCATGAGTCAGGAGAATACATCAAGGATTCTCCGGTCGGGTTTATGTGACCATTCTATTAGGGTTTAAGGGAAAGCCCAAAGAACAATTACCTCCCTGACAATGTTTCTACCATGAGATATGGGCTGCATCCCTGTCAACAGCTCCAAAAATACAATCCCAAGGCTGTAAACATCACTCTTTTCTGTTAACTTGTGTGTCAAGAAGTACTCTGGATCAAGGTAGCCCTGCAAAGGAAAATAAGATACTGAGAATTATAGCAGCACAATGTACACAAGAGATGACTATAGAGCTGGATCTCTACTCATTTCCAGTTCCACTTGTATATGAAACAATGTCCGATCCAAAAGCAGCAATAATGCCAAAATTTTCTTGTCTGATACCATACTAATGCACTGGTGAAATTACAGATAACTCGAAAGAATCACGATTGGTTTGTTGTCCTTTAGATTGTTTGAGACTATCCATTGAGCATCAGATGATAGAGGAAAGCAGCTCTGCATGTCTACAACAAAATGGGAAGGCTGGCCAGACAGGAAATAGTCATCAAGACTATGGCTGGTGGCCGATGGTCATTCTCCCACAGAAATTGTTTACAAAATCCTACTTTTGCTCTGCATCAGTCAGATACTCTTTGTTCTTCATTTAGTATGATAAATATTCCAACTATGACAAGCAGGATTACTTACAGGTGTGCCCTTTACGTTTGTGGATATGTGAGCGGTTACATGACCATCAGTATTTGGTGATGGTGCAAGTCTCGAGATTCCAAAGTCAGCGACTTTTGCGTTGAGTCTGCTGTCTAATAATATATTATTGGCTTTGATATCCCGGTGTATTATGGGAGGGTCAGCTTCTGTATGAAGGTAGAGAATGCCCTTGGCCGAACCCATGGCGATGCTCAATCTGACTGCAAAACTCAACGGGCTTCTATATCGACCTGCCAATTAATAAATATCAAGATAGAGAAGCTACATTTAAGCTCACAGCTACCAAAAGAAAAACCTCGTTTGTGGATATATCTATATATGAAGGAAAATTTTGGCCTTAGAAGCACGTCAAATTACCATTTTAAGTTCTTTTCCACGTTTCCTTTCATTTTTAGGTACAAAAAGGCCAGATGCTGCAACATGGGATTAAGAAATCCTGCTTTTCATATTGTAAGCATGAGAAAGTGAGCAATCAAAATTTGTGAGGAAATTTTAAGCCAATTCAGCTGGGTACCAACTTAGGAACGTTTATAGATTCTAAATCATCCTGCCTTCTGCCAAGGGCAAGGAACAGATTATAGGACATGTGCGCACAAAAGTTTGCACTTGAAAAAGAAGGGGGAGAATGAAAAAAAATTGTTCCTATATAAACCAAGTGAAAATCTATTTTACTTAATCATAAAATGAAAATGGCAGGTGATCCATGTGGATAATTGAGAGACCGAACGGTTTCAAGAGATAAACAAATTAGACAGATGAGCTTTACAGAGCATGATGAACAATCACGGATACAGCTTATGAAACTGCATGACTTTTTACCTGATAAGACATTGTGAAGGGAACCATTTGGCATGAATTCATATACCAACATCTGCAAGGACAATTAAAAAAAGCATATTAAACTTATTTATAGTCATTGTCATTATTGAAATGCAGCAAGCCAGTTTGATCCTTCTAAAAAATAGCGAAACAGGGGTATTATTACAGCGGGACAATTATGAAAGAATAGTATAGGCACAAGAACTATGCATAGTCACTTGTCATTGACAAACTTTTTACCTATGACCTCAGTTTAGGACCTGATAATTTTCCGATTTGTTAGATAGACTTGGAAGGACTTTCATTACCACATGAATTCTGTCTAATCAGGGTTTTTAATTAAGGTGTGACTTAGATTCTCGATTACTAATAACTTATTTAGAATGTAAACAATTCAACTCTTGGAGACATATTCTTTACCAAGTATAAAAGTACCCAAGCCCATGTAAGACAGATTTCAAAAGATCACGACGGAGAGACCTCATTGAATGCGATAAATCTAACTGCTTGCGTATTCTCAAATGGAAACATTAGTTGCAGAACTAATACTGCACGTCTATCGTAGTATACGATAATAACAGGCAATGCTGATATAATAATGCATTTCTTTCTGTATACTAAATAAATGAAAACTTTTCTGCAAGCTCGTACAAGAGAACCCAAATATTGGTGGTCAGACTCTTGGTAGTTGGTTATCCATCAGTCCATTGTGGTCTTCTGCGCTTGCATGCAGATGAGAGCATTTAAAGTGCTCCAAACAGTATTCACGACTCAGTGGTAAAGATGGTATTGCATTGAAAATATACTCTAATCAGAGGCCTCGCTGTACTAGATGATATACCCAATTTCCGCATCCTGGTTCTCACCATTCTAGACGATGCGGAATGAATCATAAAAAGGTTAAGATCATCTTAGTCATTTCATAAGTTCCAACCTTAATGGTTAGAAAATTGAGGACTTGTTATAGAGTTGATTTTCTTGCACTTGAGGTCACATAATTATGAAATTTATCAGCATGCACTCCATCTTGGCTGCACTGTAAGTTTGTACTGTATAAACATAACAACTGAATCCTCAGAAGGGCACCGATTGATTACCTTATTTTTTGTAATCTTGCCAGGATTCACTTTTAAAGTGGGATTCTACACACTGTCATCCTTCAAACCATAATATTTGACTTCAACATATGAAGGAAGTAGTAATTATGTAGGCTATCTACACACTTTTGAATACCTCGTAGCTGGAGTTTAGCAGCACGAACCTTGTACCCTTGTAAAGTACTTTTTAAAGGGTTTTATTATGTGAGAGAATATCTTAATGAGGAGCATCAAACCGTCAACGAACAGGGAAGGCAATTTGACACTTCTTTAAAACATTGCTTTAATGAGCACAGCAGCACTGTCAGAATCAAGAAGATTCTACCTGCTCACTTTGTTCGTCGCAGTAACCAACTAAGGCAACAAGGTTGCGATGGTGTAGCCGTGACAAGAATTCTATTTCGGTAAAGAACTCTTTTTGGCCCTGCAGCGATCTCTGCTCTGCACGTTTGATTGCCACCACCGTGCTATCTCCCATGACACCTTTATAAACTTTCCCATAACCTCCTTGTCCTATCTGAGCAGTGAGGTCGAAGTTACTTGTTGCCTTCTCGAGATCAGCAAAGGAAAATGCTTTTATCCCTTCAACTTTCATGGGAACTTTCGAAGCTACACGAGGAAAAAATAAATAAAGAGTCACTCTAGAGGATGAGGCTTTTCAAGGTGCAAATAATGCAGCAGAAATCACCCACCTGATTTTTTCCTTGAACCTTGATCCTGGGTCCTAGGGTGTCTTAGGTAGAACAGAAACGAAATGGCCAGGCATATGACACCTGCAGAAGAGATGGACCCGAGTACAATTGCAGCAAGAACACCCTTGCTCATGCCAGAGCCCAAGCTCGATGGCACATTAAAATCTGCACACGAGGAGATTACTGTTCTTTAAGCACCAGTTTAACTGTGAAAGACAGCTTTGTTTGTTTCAGAGGACGCCTTTGATTCAAACATTTGCAGATCCCCATTTCAAATGACCACTTGGAAGAGTTTTGAGAACAAGAGGAGAAATGATATTCCAATATAGATGGCTCCCTAATTTAGACATGCTCAAGATGCATTGCATGATATTAGAGAAGCTATCAACATTTATTACATCTAAGGATGGGTTGGCTGGATACTCTATAATGTTTTGTCAAATCTATACAAGTGCAAATGATCCAATTCATTTATGTAATCCATAATTTCTGATAAGGCAAAAAAATATTATAGAAGAACATGCCAACAGTAGTAGAGAAGGAGGAGGAGTATATTTTATTACTAGAGAGATACCCATGCATCACACGGATCTAATAATATGTATTTTGGCCTTTCGAAAAATCAATAGGAATATATTTTTTTTTATAACCCAGGGAACCCCCGCACGGCCGACAGCCAGGGGGTAAACCCTGGGGGCGACACGTGCTAGCCACCACATACGTGCCACCGGTTAAGTCACCCTGCGGTGTCCGGGATTCGAACGCTCAACCTTTTGCGAAAGGAAGAGCGCCCTTTCCAGCGACGCCACCCAAGGGGTGGTAAAATCAATAGGAATATTCATCTTTCAAAATTCAATTAATTTATACAAATTCAAGATTTTAGGAAATTATAAGTTAATCTAAATATTTTTGCTCTCAGCAATGGCAGACTTATTATAGTTCATAATCAACAGCTACAAAAAGAAAATTTAAACTTATTATCTTAAATATGCGCAATCAAATATATTATCTTTTCTTGCGTAAAATTTTTGTAAAATTCAAAATTCTCACTTAAGAATTTCTCATGTTTCTAAAGTGACCATGAAAATAGAATTGCTGGGCAAAGATCGCACGTGAGCATGCCACGTGGCTTGACCTCGCGCGATCTTGACCTATGCTCGAAACTTACCGGATTGATACTGTCCATAAGTAAAATATAGTAGATCATAGGGCCCGAATGTATCACTCGAGTTAATTGTAAACGTTGAGATATCGCTCACAATCCGACGGACCTCAGATGCATTGAATTCACCAGAATAATTGCCAATCAGAGGATAAAATTTTAGAAACATCCTGAGCCTGGGACCAATCTGCCATATGAAGGAGTCAACAACGAGCTGATACGGTTCCAAGTCAAGATTGGAGGTTATGTAAGATATGAACAGGCCAGCATACGGGCGGAAATCAGATATACTGGGACTGCGTAAAAGAACTCCAACACCAAGTGGTGCAGCACAGTAACATTGATCTGGGGCATCAGGCACATGTTCGTAAGGGCCAGAGCAATGATACGGGCAGCTGCTGTTGTTCAAGTACGTAGAATTGGCAGGAGCATCAGCGCTGCCATCTTCTGGCGCACAGTAGGTGACAATGTTAAGTTCGTTTTCTCTTCTGCAAACAGGATTCCCTTGAAGCCTGTCCATGGATAAATTAGTGAGTTACTAACGGCTCCCAACCGTGATAGAGCTGCTAGATACAACAGAAAGATGAATGGTGCTTAGTCAATTTTATGTAAAATTAGTAATATTAAGCGGCTCTAAAATCAAAAGTTCAAGATAATAACAAAGCCCAAAAAAGAAAAAGAAGAAAAAACAGCTATGAACTGATTCAGACCCAGTTAATACATTGAAACAAAGGCAGTGAAGGAAACTATGTATAACATGCCTAGATCTTGGTTAGCAGAAAGCGTACCTAATTGTGACGTTTGGAGGAGGATTGAGACTGCCCACAACATTAGTAAGTGCATTGTTTTGGAACTCCCTGCAATTAAAGATTCATATACAAGGGTAAGACAACAAAGGAATCAGGTACCTATGAAAGTTCTTCAAACAAGTGGGAGGTAACCCCGTAGAGATTTCAGGTAAGCCAACAGTTCCTTTTTCCTTGTGTTTCTTTCTCTAGTGCTCAATGTACAGTTTGATCTCTTGCTTTTTATCTGGTTCAAATGAAAATTCTGTAATTGGGTCTTCGGGTGGGGGAGAGAGAGAGAGAGAGAGAGAGAGAGAGAGAGAGATAGAGAGAGAGAGTGTGTGTGTGTGTGTGTGTGAGTGCACGTTCAGTATATGACAGTTCATATATATATGAACCATAAAAATTCCTGGAAGGAGACTGTGCACATCCATCGCAATTTTAAGGCATTCATACCATAAGTCATTGAACCGCACAATAAAATCCTCATAGTATTACTAAGAAATTGCTAAGAATGAACCCATGATTTTATCTTTCTGCAGTTGGCTCACAATTTAAGTGTTGTTGTTGGGTTAAAAGTGATATTCTGCCATATATTGGTCGGAACATCGCCGGACAAGTAATTGTCTTGAAGAGATCTGCAAAAGACAAACATAGTCAATATTCCTTTGTAAGTCCATTATGTACTTCCATCTGTAGAAAAATGATATAGCACCATTAATTGATGAAATGATGTGAATATCTGCTTAAAGCTTCAAACTAAGATTTTACTATGGGTTTGATGGAAAACAAGAATATGTAATCAAAGTCCAGATGATCCTTACAGTTTTTGAAGCCGGAGAAAACCAGAAAAATTTGAGGGAATAGTCCCATTAAGCTGATTATGGGAGAGATCACTGCACGATGTGAAGCAAATCTATTAAATATGGATGAAGGATTATCATTACAGACATTCCTCTGACCAGTATTCAATTCCAGGTGTCCTTATATTTGTATGCAAGTGCCTTTCTTGCTCATAATTTCTTTGTAAGAGCGTGTGAATGTGAGTGTGAGTGTGTGTGTGTGTGTGTGTGTGTGTGTGTGTGAGAGAGAGAGAGAGAGAGAGAGAGAGACATAAATAATTTAAAATCTCATGGAGCACCTACATAGTAGTGATATATGGAGAAAGCTTATTCGTGGGTATGCTTCCATTTAGGTTATTTGAGCTAAGATCTCTGCAAATTGAACAACAGTTTTGGTCAGACAGCATGCCCAGATTATTTAAGTCTTTTTACTTAACTTGATACTGCTCATATATCTCCTCATTCCATTTACACAGCTAAAGCCAAGAAACAGCGAACAATTGGTAAAATAATCGATAGCATCAATTAAAGAAGTAAAGATTGAAACTTACAAGTAAAGAAGACCTGGGACGGTGCTAAAATCAGGAAGAACACCTGCCAAATTGCAGTTTCTCAAACTCCTGTTAAAAATTGAAAGATTCGAGTTTAGAAAGTAGAAAACTATCCATTTTGTGAGACAAAATGGAGAAGAAATATGCAGCTTGTGGCTAGCCCTGGCAGAAGAGTTGAAGTTCCATAAAGATGAGGAGCAAAGATTCCATTCTCCCTCCAACAGAGTAAAATTTTCGATTGCCATAACACAGATTGAAATTAGCCTCCATGTGGCGCTAAGTTCTATGACAATCATATTCATATAAATGCAATATTGATAACAAGAATTAGAAGCACTGCGACATCAATCAGCATGCATGATTCTCTGTTTTCTCTTCAAACAAAAGAAACCAAAAAAGGTAGCCCAATGCTGGCTTTGGTTACATGCTGTACGCATGCATGTGTGGCGTTTATGCATGCAGGTCAGAGAGAGAAAGTGAGACCTTACAATTTCAAGAGTTTAGGCATGTTTGAATAATTGCTTGGGATACCATTCCCCTCAAAGTTGTTGTTGTCCAGTTGGCTGCAATGAAACAACATGGTTAAAATTATAGTAGGTTTCTAGTAATAGATGATCAAAATTTCAAACTTTAGTTGTCTGTATGAAACTTTGTATACCAGAATTGGATGCAAAGAACAAGACAAACAACCTTAAGCAAATCTGAGTTCCCGCTCAAATCTTAACTAGATATACCAGTTTAATGTTCCCTTAAATGAGCCTATACATTTTAAGGTTCCTGAATGTAGGAATTTCCAGAAGCTGTCTTACTTTTTTCTTGACTAAAGTAGTCATAATTGTTAATCATTTTTGTTCTGCACTTATTCAACAAGCAATGCTGTCCGAGTTGTTTCAGTTTTATGCAACAAATGATTATGTGATAATTTCAGCCTCAAAAATCATTTGCTGGGATAGCAAGGAGAGAAAAGCCTGTGTATAAGACTTCATCAAAAGAAACATACAGAATCGTCAGACTTGGCATCATATAGAGCTCTGGTGGGAGATAACCTGACAAGTTGTTGTTATCCAAAAGGCTGCAAGCATTCCATTAGACTGTTAAAAGAAAGAAGGCAAATGACCGACTAAATGTGAATAACATACTCACAAGTGTTTAAGAGTTTGTAGTTTGTAGAGCTCAGGAGGAATCTGGCCACTGATGGAATTGTTGTTCATGTGACTGCAAGACACGGCATCCAAAGACTCGAAGTAACTAATCTGGTTACTTGCCACTAAGAATTAAATGTTGATCTCATTTTTTGTAAAGCTTACAAGTGCTGGATCTTTGACAAATTTGCAAATGATCTGGGCAGTGGTCCTGATATTTGGTTACGGTCCAGCTGAAATTTTGTTATATTGGGGAGGGATCCGAGTTCATCTGGTAGAGGACCTGATATATTGTTTCCACTTAGAAGCCTGCATTAAATATTGCCTCCGTAAGTTGCTTTTGCATATTATTATCAAGTTTCATCTGATACAGAAAGTATTTCCTATTTGCTAAATGTGCAGAAAGAATAGACTAATGAAGCTTCTATGAGCAAGTACACAGCATTCATCTCCAAGAAAATTTTGAACGTCGCCATCATGTCAAGGCAAAGCAAAAAATTTAATCAAAAGACAGGCAAGATTATATCCACACTGAAGATCTCGTTACATTGTTCCATTGAGAGTGTTAACTGGCATGTGATGACAAAAAATTATGTCGCATAGATATTTTGTATGTCTGAATAAAGAGAGAAATTGAGTCTATGCAGTGATAAACCTAATCAACATCAAGCCGAAAACATGAAACATGACACCAGACAATTGGACGTAAGTTTGTCCGATTATTTAAATGGACATGCTGAGAGCAGTTTGTGTACAATAAACAGTACTCCCCAGCTATCTAGTTAATCACTACTGCTTACATAGATTCGTCCTCCATCACACATAATTCAATACTCTGTAACAGACAAAGGAGAATTTATTGAACTGAAATGAAGTGCATATAACTATCAGTGAACCAAAAGAAGGCTGCAGATAGGCTCATTTGTGTAAAATTCTATAGCATTGTAGCATATCCACTAGACCTAGTACAAATTGAGTTCTCACATACAGGAGGTGCAAAGAAGTCATGTTGCCGATCTGCTTTGGTATGCTGCCACTTATGTTGTTCCACATAAAATCCCTGCGAAAAAATGTTTCAGAGTTGGGAAGGAGAGAGAGAGAGAGAGAGAGAGAGAGAGAGAGATCAATGGCAACTTCAACTTTCAAATAGAAAGAAGTGTGAGTTTATACAGGCATGAACATGACACTTCACAAAAACGACAGTATGACATGGTTAGACCAGCGGCATACAAGTAAGTCACATAGGCGAGTACACCAAGCTCGGGAGCTAATGTCCCTGTCAGGTTCTTATTTAGCAACCGCCTGCACATGAGAGAAACCACATGAGAACAGACTATCACCACATATATATTGATACCATTTACATGTCTTAAATCAAGATTTGCTTTAGGATTTCAAGATTGAACTCCTGTACATGAATGGACATTTTGACTCCCACATATTCAAAGTTCTGCCATGCAACAGTATAGCCAGAATCCAATGCTAGCAGAGATATTACCACAAAAACCTATCAAAAGATTTAAAGCAATAAAATTTCAAACGAAACACCAAAAGCAAATATCACATGAAACACCCGAAAAAACATAAAACTAATGAGAAATCTGTTTCTCACTAGATAAGCAACGATGGTATCTAAAGTAAGGTTTAGCATATATTTGTGAGGCAGAACAGGTCAATCGGTACTTCAAAATGCGAGAGAGAAATGTTCATTTCTTAAAAAATATATATATAGAAATGAACATACAGTTCTTGAACGTGCAAGTAGCCATCAGCCTGTTCCTGTGTGCAGAAGACTCCGGTCCAGTTGGAAATGCAGGGATCGTTCTTCTTCCAGTTGCGAAGATTGTTAAATGGATCGCCAAGATTACCACGGATTGCTTTCAGAGCACTTACTGCAAAGCATTAGAATCCATCTAATCATAGCAAGAATAACAACAACCGCAAATCGAAAACATCATCTTGTTTGCTTGAAGATCATCTTTTTCTCGCCATCTGCTTTCTGTAATTCTCAGAGAAGAACATAACTTCATATACCGACAAATATATTGCAAGACCACACGACAAACAAGAAAAAGAAAAGAAACGGACGTTCTGCCGGGTGAATGATCTGTGCCGAAGCAAGCGAACCGAGCCAGCATGCCGATAAAGCAACGGCCACTCCGAGCAACAGAAGCGGTTCCCTCGCCATCTCCGAAACACAAAGTCAAGCACTATCAAAATAGAATCGAACTCCCCTCATTTCTCTATATATAAACGCTGGTTTATCAAGAAGAGAAACAAGAACCCATATGGAGAATGGGTGAGGTCAACCGAGCGGGGAGTGGCGGGACAAGGCCGTCTCTGTAGACGCCGTGCATGCGATGACGTGAGGACCGTCGGGGCCGGGTCAGAGGGACCGCAGAGAAAGCTGGAAGGTCATGGGATTCGGCAGAGGGTGGGTGCAACTTGTCTCGGGATTGTGATGGGAGTTCCTGGTTATTTTATGCACAGAAACTTGGGGACTTGTTCTTCTTCCTCCTGGAGAATGCGTGTGCGCGCGCTACTTGTGTGGCGCTAATGGCTCGCGCTGCTTTGGTCATGACGAGCTTTTATTAAAACGGAGGACTTCCGTCATCTGCAGTGCATTGTGAAATCTGAGAGGATAACGTATGTAAAACGACCATGACGACGGTGGGTCCTGTACAATATTTGATGTGGTCTCCAAACCGTTTTTCTTTTTTTTTTGTTAGTTTCATGAAAAACTCCATATTGATACATATATGATAAATTTACCCCACGCTAATTTTTTGATCACCAAAAATCCTAAACTAGTACACCTGTGACAAATTTATCATCCGTTAAATTAAATTAATGCCACGAAAAATCACAAACTGATACACCCGTGATATATGGAGGGTTAAAACCCCAAACCAATACATTTATTACCTGTCACGTGTCATCCAAATCAGAAATTTAACGATAAAATTTAACGGAAACAATTGGAGATTAAATTGTCGCAAGTGTACCAGTTAGAGTTTTTGGTGGTCAAAAAATTAATTTGGAGTAAATTTATCACAATTTACCAATTTGGAGTTTTTTGTAGTATTAACCATTTTTTTGCATTTAGTTTCTAAAAATTTAGGGTCGACCGAAAAGATTATTATTTAGAATTTTTTTTCTTTCTTTTTTCTTCCATTCTCTTCTTTGACTTCTTAAAATCTAAATTATTATATAATTTTACAAAAAAAAATATTGCATTTTTTAAAAGTTCTAAATTAAGAATAAGTTAAAAGGACATAAGACTTAAAAAAACACTTTATATCAACGAGTGTTTTAGTCGGCTTTTGTGCCTATCAGACTAACACTTCACATTTAAATAAAAAGAATGACATGCGGATGAAGGAGACAACAAGTATTTTCAGGGACGGCAATAATTTCCACCAACCAAGATTTTCCTAATCCTATATTTTAATAATAAAAATAAAATTATTCCCCGGGGTGCATAAACAAATATTCCGGTGAAAATTGTAGAAGAAGTCAAGATGGAAGCACTTAATTGATAATTCACCAATGCAGGTACCTCTCTCAATTTTCCTCAATTTTGTGGCACAAGGGACAGAGACATCGACTTATAATACTAATTAATCTTACAAAACTGTGGGCATAAACTATAGAGAAGCCTCAAATCACTGAAATTTCAACACCTTCTTCACTAACTCTTGGACATGAAATTGGACCGGTCATTTCGACTTAGATACTTTATTCCCACAGCATTGGACTCGTTCTTTGCATTTTCATAATTAAAGTATATAAGGCTTTAACCAGCCGAGTCAAATGCTTATCCACAATGTTCATAAATTCGATTTTTCCTAGAGTTGATTAGACATTTAAAAAAGGAATTGGAACTAGATTATATCTATCGAACTGACGAGCATGAATTGATCTCCCACCAATTGTTCTATCAAATGTTTGTCAAAGTAACTCCGTTACTTTTGCATGCCCATCGAACGGCAGCCCTTCCTGGGAACCCCATCCAAAGTAGAGGATAAGAACCTGTTAATAAACAAAGGTTTAGACTTGTGGCAAAGAAAAAGGGAATAAGTTTAGACTTAACTCATATGAATTGACCAAACTCCAAGTCAGAATGCGTGCACAACTCCATATATATCGCAAAGATTTTGTTGACAAGTGCCTTCGGGATACTAGTTAAATAATTGATAAAAGGTTTTCGGATCACATACTTCTTCGACAATGCATGCAGTCGGCATTAGGCATGCTTAACAATATAACATGTATAATGATGCATTTATCACATCTGATTATATGTGAATTTGAAGACACGTCTATATAAGTGATTGCGTGTATAAGCATGTGTAGATATTCATGTATTCATGAGCATAGATTTCCACCATCTTGGGACATCTTCACTACACAGCCAACTTGCGGATATTAGCATCAATTCAAAGTCAGTTGAATACTAGATTTCCGTTTGGTCACTGGAGCCGGTTGTCATTCTAAACACCTTTACTTCAAAAAGTAACACTATTATTTAGGTAAGATTGTACATTTCGATTCTATACTTTCACAGTTTTTCTAATCAAGATCATATACTTTTAATTTGCCTAATCAAGTTCTTCTTTTTTCACAGAGAACCTTTCACTAAACGTCATTTCAGTTTTTATTAAGAAGAGGCGGGTTCGGTAGTGATTCCAGACAAGAGTCTTATTGAATTATAAAGCACAAATATGCTTCGTCGGAATTTAATCAACGACAAAATACTGTACCTGAATTTAATCAACGATAAAGTGCAATGATAAAGATACAACGTTGGAATTTAATCAACGATGGAAATATATGAAACTACAACTAAAATAGGGGAATCGAAAGATATTTAAATTGTGGAAAAGATAAACTGCAAAATAGTAAAGATAAGGACAAATTTACGATAAAGTGTTTTTTTTTACGATAACATTGAGTTTTTCAATTAATTGATAGGGCTTTACAAAGATTACATTTGGGGTATTTAAAATCGAGAAAATTACAAAAAAAGTCTTAAACATTTTGCAATTGTGCCAATTCAGTTTTAAACCTTTTTTTTTGTCAATTCAGTCATAAACCTTTTGTAATTATGTCAATTTAGTCCATCCGGCCTCTTTTGGCCGGTCGACATTAACGTGGACACTGGCCAGCTGACGTGGTAATAGTTTAATAATATTTTATTATTTTTAGAATTCTTTTTTTTTCTCTTTTTTTTTCCCTATCTTCTTCCGCGGTCACCGGTCCGGTGACCGGCGAGAGGCTGAGACCGGCGAGTATAACCTCGCCGGCCATGGGCAAGGTTGGCCCTCGCTGTCGCTAGGCGAGCTCGACCTTGCCCGGCCATGGCGAGGCTCGACCTCGCTTGGCAACAACGAGCTCTTGCCAGATCTGGGCGGTCTCGCCGTCGCCGGGCAAGGCCATGATCGGGTGAGGCCTCATCCGGCGACGGTGAGGCTGCCTAGATCTGGTAAGACCTCGCCATCACCAGGCGAGGTCTCGCCCAGTCATGGCGAGGTCAACCTCGTCTGGTCACGACGAGGCTGCCCAGATCTGGCGAGGTCTCACCAAATCAAGGCGAGGTCAACCTCGCCCTGGCCACGGAAAGGTCAACCTCGCCCGGCGACGGTGAGGCTCGCTCTCGCCAGTGTCGGCAAGGGCTAGCCTCGCCCATGGCTGGCAAGGTGGAACATGCCAACCTCATCCTTTCACCGGTCGTTGGCGACCAAGGAAGAAGATAGGGGAAAAAAAAAAGAAAGAGAAAAAAATTTAAAAAATTCGAAAAATAATAATAATAAATTATTAAAATATTGCCACATTAGCCGACCGGTGTCCACATCAGCGTCGGCTGGCCGAATGAATTGAATTGGCACAATTACAAAAGGTTTAGAACTTTTTTGATAATTTTTCCATTTAAAATCTCCTCGAGATAGTTACAATTTTGGAATTCATAAACAAATAACTTCTTAAAGGCAGTTACTAAAAGTTACTTAACGAACCCTTATTTAAAAAAAGTTATACAAATCCTAAATTAATGGATATGTACATAATCACCCAACAGCCATCTTCTTGTTGATTGCTCACCATCGATAGTGATGACTTTGTTAAGAAACTTCAAGGCTTGTTGATAACTGTACTGTTGATGATTTCACTAACGAGTTGTTGATTCCTTTCGTGTTATTAATAATTGTGTTCACAAATGACCATACTCTACTCTCATTAACTAAATATATCACTGTTCAATAATAAGCAAAAGTTGGTCAATTTTCTTTTTGTGTGTCCGAATATTTGATTAATTGCGGACTTCTAGGAGTATAATGATAATATCATCGGGCAAAAAGAAAATCGATCTCCTATTCATTTTTCCTCATGAAGGTGGAGTCCAAATGGCCTTTACATTTTCAAATTTGTTTTAATTTCGACACATAGTATTTTTCAGATTTTGAAAAAAAAAACCATCTAACTGCATATTTTTTTCATGTTTAAATTCATACCAAACCATGCCCATACAACGGGCCACTATCCACCCGGATATAACATCTCTCTTTAGTCTTTGATAATGGCAAAGTTACTAACTGAGTAATTAGTCATATTTTGGAAATTTTAAATCTATTCATGGAGTGAAATCATAAAAGTGTTGCTATATGTTAGTTTACTTAGATTGTTGTACCAATTGAGTAAGGTAAAAGAAATTTGACCAAAAACACTTCACGTTATACTCGATGGAAATTTGAAGCGGACTGATCATAATTGAATACATCTAAGTATTGATAGAAAATAGAAAAGAAACGAAAGGGAATTAGATCTCAACAAGTGTCATGGGTCAAAAGCTTCTTGGCTGAGGACAAGTCTGTGTGGTGTCTAGTGAGTCGAAACGCTAGGCCAATCTTTTCTCGAGAGATCGTTCCCAAAGACAATATAGCAAATTGCATCTTCATAATCATCGACGGTATTATACTCAATTTAGCTCGGGCATCTTACATCACGAGTAAGATATACATTTCACTTTCAATACAACAAACGGTTTCGACCTGCGATGGCCATCATTAGGAGAGTGATATTAGTTCTCAAACAGTTTGTTCACTAGAGACCAAATTCGCCTTTAAATATTCTATAAAATGATAATCATTTCATCCCTAAATTCTTAGCACAAACATCCTGAGCCACTCCCACAAATTAGTTGCATCAACCATTCTCCATCTCTAACTCTCCATTTCGATACTACAAAATCCGACGTTTCAGCCCATATCAGTATGTGAGAAATCGGATGGTAACATTCTCCGTCACCCAAATTCAACGCCGTCCTCGTTGGGGCTATTCTTCCGCTTCTTTGCATTCTTCAACCATCACCGCCACTCCCTCTGGACTTACATGAATGACATACTCACCCAAAAATATAGACCAATCCACTCTATCATTTGCGACCCCCTGTCAAAGTTGTTGGCGAATCTCCACTCACTTTGCGCTCTCCCTAATAAGTGTGACATTATGAGCCAACTATGCTCCCTTAGTAGTACTTTCTTTCGCCTACTAGATTTCTCCTGATCTTAGCAAATCAACAACCATTTCTCTTCTCGTTGATAACGTGGCTATAAATCTCTTCTTAGAATCTGCCCACATAGTTTGAAACCCTGCTCTAATATCACTTTTCACAGGCCAAAAGGTTCATGAACGAGGACAAGCCCGTGCTGTCGAGCCGCAACTCCGGCCTTCCCTCGATAAATCATCCCCAATGGCCATATTACAAATGGAATTTCCATAAATGATTGTATCACACCCAATATAGCTCGAGCATCTAGTTTGTCTAGTTTTTCGGAGACATACATATCACTCCAGCACAACAATTGATTTCGGCCCGCCGTGGCCATCCTCAGGAGAACAACACCAACTTCCGATCAATTTATACACAAGAGACCTACCCCTTCTTTTAAAGATCCTCTAGCATGATGATCATATCCCTAAATTCCTAGCAGAAACACCCCGATGCCGCTTTCACGAAATCAGTTAGTATCAATCATTCTCCATCTCTCGCTCTGCACCCAAAATACCGACAAAACCCCCTCTTTTCAGCCCAAATGGATACGGAAGAAATCGAACCGTGACACCAGTAGCCAAGGCTCGGCTTCTTATCAGTGCACCACCTGCAGAAGTTGGACGATTGCAAGTCGAGAGCCTTTTGTAATTTTAAGCCGCAAGAGCAGAAAAATAAATCCTAAAGGCAGCACAATTTAAAAAAAAAGGAAATAAGATAAAAAAAAAGGAGAGAAAATGTAAAGCCTTGTCGACGCATTAGGAAAAAGAAAATGCAAATCCCACAAAGAATAATTGCAAATTAGGGAAGGCAACTAATTAAAGTTCGATCTTACAAATGGTGAGAAAAAAAATTGCAAAAATTTATAGATACCTATACACTTTTCTCAAATAATAAATAGAAAATATTTATTAAAAGGGGAAAAATTAGAAAGAAAAAAAAAAGCAAATAATATTTTTTGTCGAGCAAATAATGAACAGATATAGACCAGAAAAACATTGAACTGGAGAAACCCTCCGTCTCGTCCATCGTCTCCATCGTCCATCGTCGTCGAAGCTCGAAAACTCTCCCTTCGCTTCGCTTCGCTTCCTCGTTTGAGCAGGCGGGGCGAGCGCGCATGGCGTCTTCCCTCGTGAGGCGGCGGCGCCCCCCGGCGGCGGCGCTCTCTTCTCTCTTCTCCGTCTCTCGGAACCATCCCGCGGCCGCCCATTTGGCCGCCTTGCGCCGCCGGACCTTGGACCTCTCGAGAGCCCTCAGCACGCACGCGGTGCCGAACGAGTATCCTCCCGCTGCACCGTCTGATTTTAGGACTTTCGACGGGAACCCAGATGAAGGGGCGCAACAAAATCAGTACTTTCACCCTCAGAACCCGCAAGGGAGCGCTCATGGTTACCAGAGCCAGAGCTATCCCAATGCGGGATGCCCTAGTCAGAGTCGGAGTCATGCGGGCCGCGGATACTCTAGTCCTGCTCCGGTTTATTCGCAGCAGCAAAGCCCTGAACAGTGGAATAAGCAGGTTCCAGGACAGGGTTATCCTGGGCAGCAGAATCCTGGTCAGTGGAATACCCAGAACCAGGGCTATGGTCAGTATCAGAGCCCGACTCGGGTGCGCACCCCTAACCAGGACTATCAGCAACAGCCCAGCAGCCCTGATCAGTGGAACAACCGAAATCAAGGGTATCCGCAACCGAATGATCGCAACCAGTGGGCACCACAGAACCCGAGTGCTAATCAGTGGAACCATCAGCAAGCAAATGTAGTGCGTGGGATGGAGAATCGGGCGATGGAAGCTCCTGCTCCGGGGCCTTCAATTGCTGATCTGAGGCAGTTGTGCCAAGGAGGGAAAGTTAAAGAAGCTATAGAGTTGATGAATGAGGGGGTTAAAGCCGATGCTGACTGCTTCAGTTGGTTGTTCGATTCGTGTGTGAAGTCCAAGTCTCTTGAGAATGCGAAGAAGGTGCATGATTACTTTTTGCAGTCGACGTGTAGAGGCGATCTTCAGATGAAGAACAAGGTTCTTGAAATGTATGGGAAGTGTGGCAGTATGATCGATGCTCGGAGAGTTTTCGATCACATGCTTGATAAGAACATCGACTCGTGGCATTTGATGATAAATGGGTATGCGTACAATGGGTTAGGGGATGATGGGTTGGAGTTGTATGAGCAGATGAGGAAGTTGGGATTGAAGCCAAATGAACAGACTTTCCTTGCAGTTCTGTCAGCATGTGCCAGTAAAGGGGCTGTGGAAGAAGGTTTTATACATTTTGAGTCTATCCAGAATGATTATGGGATTAAGCCTGGGATTGAGCATTATTTAGGGGTTATTGATGTTCTTTGTCAACCTGGGCATCTTGCAGAAGCTGTGGAGTATATTGAAAAGATACCATTTGAGCCCACATTGGAGGTTTGGGAGGCATTGAAGAATTACGCCCGGATCCATGGCGATCTTGATCTTGAAGACCATGTTGAGGAGTTGATGATGGCTCTTGATCCTTCAATCACTACTGCTAATAAGATTCCTACACCGCCACCCAAGAGGCGCTCCGTAATCAACATGCTTGAGGGGAAAAACAGAATCAGCGAGTTCAAAAATCCTACTCTTTACATGGACGACGAGAAATATAAGAGTGGGAAGGAAGGGGGTTATGTACCGGACACAAGATATGTACTTCATGACATTGATCAAGAGGCAAAGGAGCAAGCCTTGCTCTATCACAGCGAGCGACTCGCGATAGCTTATGGACTTATCAGCACTCCTGCAAGGACGCCTCTTAGAATCATTAAGAACCTTCGGATCTGCGGCGACTGTCATAATGCGATAAAGATCATGTCCAAGATTGTGGGTAGGGAACTAATTGTTAGAGACAACAAAAGGTTTCATCACTTCAAGGATGGCAAATGCTCTTGTGGAGATTATTGGTGATACCTTCTTGTTTATTTATACTCGTTCCGCATGTACCTAATGAGAACTGTCTTGCTCTAGGCAGTTGGCAAAAGATACTGAGAAGTATAGCTTTAAGTGATGGAATGAAGTGATGCTGCCAATTGTAGGGGTGAATGTTCCTGATATATTCTCCTCAGTTACCACAGTTTTGCTTGTCCTCTTTCTTTGTCTAGTTCTTCAGTTTTCTGGTTTGCACTGATATGCAGAGTTAGCCTCCTTTTGCGCTTTTAGGATAAAGAATTGGTTGCCGATGCATAATAACGGCACATGTTGCTCGGGACTTGGGTTTTGTTCACTTTTTGTGTGCTTGGATTGTGCTCCTTATTCATATTTACTTTGCCAAAATGCTGATATATAGCATAGGATGTGCATGTATCTTTTGGTCATCATCAAGGCTCTCGTGGATCATGGCTTAGTACATGACGATGCCCTTTGTCATTATATTTTAATCTTGGGATAAGTGGAAAAGTGCATTTTCTTAAGACACATAGCACTGATATGGCGCCCGTCAAATGTCAAATCATAAAAACCTGAAATTTTAAACAGAAAAAAGGATAAAAAAAATCGATGAAAACAGGAAAAAAAAAAGTGATGAGTTTTTTTCCTTTGTTTTTTCTTTTTGGTGGTTTGACTCTGTTGGAGACAGATGCAGAATAAGAACAAGAAGAAGAAGCTACGAGAATCGCCAGCTCTCAAGCTGTGCTCTCTGAATCACAGACCTACAAATAAATGAAGAAGACAAACATTCTTGAATCCTTCAAATCACAAAGCGCTTCTTGTAAACTCAGTCCTCGTGATCTAGATTTTCTTATTTATTGATGACGTTTTAGCTACGAGCGAAAGATTCGAAGCACAAAATTCTCATGCTCTCCTACAGAACAATACAAGAAGCCAGAGCGGCCATGGCCAAGCTCAATGAAACTCGATTAGCCATTGCCACAAGCTTGAAGAAGCTTGGAAGCTAAGGCAACCATGGCTGTGAGCCCAAAGAAACTCGAGCGGCTATGGCTAAGCTTGTCAAAGCTTGAGTGGCCATGGCAGCGAGCTTGGAGAAGCCTTGAAGCTAGAGTGGTCGAGGTTGAGCTCAACGAAACTCAGAGCGGGTGCAACTTCGAAGAAGCTTGTGTATAGGGTCAAGCTCAGCAAAACTCAAATGGCCATGTTCCTGAGCTTCAAAAGGCTTGGAAGTTGGAGTAGCCATGACTGTGACTCTAAGGGCTTGTTTGGTTCAACTTTGAAAATGCTACTTTGGAGAATGCAAATACCTTTGGGTGAAAGCCTATTGGAGAAATGCAAATGGTATTTGGTAAAAATATTTTGTAAAGCTACTTTGGCCAAAATATAGTGTTTGGTGAATTTTTTTGCAAATAGACTTTGAGAATTATCTTATTTATTAAAAAAAAAAACTAACCTACCCATCATCGGAGCCGGCCGCCGGCGAGATAGATCTAGCGCCGACGGCCGTCGCCCGAGGTTGGGCAACCCCCCGCGAGTCAGATCTATCGCCACCGGCGGTCGCCCGATGCTAGGCGACCCTTGACAGGGGTCGCACGACCTAAGTGACGGCCGCCTGAGGTCATGCAACCTCAGGCGGCGACAGCCTGGGTCGAGCGACCCCAGCGACCAGGCTGCGACGGTCGCCCGGGGTCGCTCGACCCAAGCCGTCGCCGCCTGGAGTCGCGCAACCCAGGCGGCGACGGCCTGGGTCAAGCGACCCCAGCGACGGCGTCGCCTGGGTAGTCACCCGACCCCAGGCGACCTCACCGGCCACCCTCGCCGGCTGCCTAGTGAAGAAGATAAACAACTTCAAACCAAAAAAAAAGGACGTGAACAGTAACATTCCAAATGCTAGCATTTGGCCAATGCTAGCATGAAAGCTGAACCAAACGGTTCAGCATTTTGGAAAAGGGCTTTCAAGGCCAAAAGCTCATTTCCAAAGCTGAACCAAATAGACCCTAAGAAGCTCGAGCGGCCATGGCCGCGAACTTAAAAAAACCTAGAAATTGCACTGGCCATGGCTGAGCTCAACGAAACTCAAGCAGCAGCTCCAAACTTATTTTCCTTGAACTATTTTTTATTTTTGTACTTTTTATCTTTTTCCTTTTGTCCCCTTTTCTTTCTTTCTTTCTTTTTTAATTTTGCTATCCTTTTTGTTAAAATACTCAAGTGTGTTTTCTTTCCAAATGTGGGACTTATTACGAGCTTTAAAAAAGTAACAAAAAAAGTCACATCAATAAATTCCGTTAACCAACTTTAACGGATTTAACTGAGAAATTTAATTGTATTAATATAATAAGTTTTAGAACTTAATTTCACTTTTAAAATATTTTAAAACTCAATTATATACAGACTTTCAGACAATTCACTTATCCCTCTAATTTTTAGATAGATCAAAATCAAACATGCCAAAAAGAGTATCACTGTTCCATGCTTGAAAACACAAGCGTGCGAATTGAGTTCAGCTCGTGTTTGGCAAACTCCGGAACAAAATTGTAGTACATGGGACCGACTATACCCGGCATTCTTTCCTGATTGAGAATTCATTCAAATTGCCTAACTTTGGAAATTGGATCGAATTCATATCCTCGGTCGCCCAAAACAAAAAAAAAAAAAGAAAAAAAATCCATACGTGCATAGAGTACTAGCTAATTCAAATCTCTCCAAAAAGACAGAGGACAAGCCGATTCAAGTTCGTACTGCGCGACAAGCCGATTCAAGTTCGTACTGCGCTACTCTTTTTATCAAACCTATTTTACTTTGCCTCTAGAAATATTACAGTATCACTTCTTATGAACAAACCACAAACTTGTTGAGAGACCCATTGAAGTTTAGCCACCCTTTGCAGTCCATTCCTCAGGATTCGGAATTGCTTGGGGACTCATCAATAACGAAATCCCAGTGGTTGTTCCGAAGCGACGGCCAAAACTTGTCATCTTCACATAAAAGAAGAATGGGACCCGGTATCTGAACATTGCTGGATGAATGGACCCAGATGTACCACAGAAAATGCGATCAGTGCTTCACGGTGATGATGTGCCCCGAGTCGGGGACCCCGACACGCAATCAAAGAGCTTCGAATAAAACCACACAGTAAATCCAGTCCGGTTTTCAAGGTATAGATCATAAGAAAGTCCTATCATGAGTCTGCCAGTTTCAACCGCGGAACGATATTCATCGATTGCAACTCCTGACAATAAATTGCACATCACTAACAACCGTGTACAGGTTGGAATACCAAGCACAAGGAAGGAATGATGAAATTTCAGCTACAAAGTGAAGTAGTTTTGGGTGGGGGGAGTTCACACCTGGATTAAAAGCTTGCAAGCATATGGCAATTTCATAGTTGAAATGTTGTCCCCATTCTTGCATGAAGAACATATTCCTGTTTTAAGCTTATAATTGTAATATCCTAACAAACCACAAGCTCTGCAAACCTGCCAAGGAATGAAAACTTGAAATGTAAGATGATAGCTTTCAGCAATAATTCATTAATCAGTGTGTCGATAAATGATGATAAACGCTTTCAGACGGGAACACGTTGCAACATCATTTCATCCGAATCGAGGAAAAATCCTGGGTGCACAATTTACCAAACCAATGCCAGCAAGTTTGAAAGTAAGGCTTATTCCGAGTGGATTTGAGGTTTGGTTTCCACTGGATAGTGATTTAAAATGACTATCATGGCAGCTTAATACTTCGACCAAAAAGATTGGCCTTTTCCTTTAAAATTACATATTCATTATTTTTTACAACAGATATAACAAGACAGACAATAATGTTATACAATTCCTCGGGCAAATCTGTGCCACACTGAAACATGATCTTTATTTGAGAACAGAAACATGATTTGATTGATACCTGAACCTCGAAAGGATCACTAGATAACATCAGGCGCTCGTAGATGAGCATACTTGCACCATAAGCGATCAAACAATCACGTTCCATCTCTCCAACTCTTAAACCTGGATGACGTTCAAAATGATTATAAATTATAGATACTTTTTTATGCATGTAATCGAATAAACAGATAATGTAGAGACCTCCATTCCTGGCTCTTCCTTCCGTTGGTTGTCTGGTTAGCATCGCACGAGGACCACTGCCCCGAGCATGCATTTTATCCAAGACCTAGACATTTCACATTCAGAGTCACCAGTTGCTAATATCAATATAGATGGGAAATCTTCATTCACAATCTGCAGAGTCCATATAATCTGACCAGACTAATGCTGATAGATAAACAAGGTATGCTTTTTCACAGATCTTGCAATACGAAAGTAACTCCTCACATAGGATGATAGATTGTTAACAATACATGGTAGAGAGGAAGATTTCACAAATAAATACTCCTTAAACATCTAGCACTTTTTTTCTTAAAGTAAAGTGATTAATGGGCTTGGAAGGTATAGGAGACAATGTCAGAAATATAAATCTTGAAAGTTGCTGTCTTGCTACTCTTCACTTGGTGCATGTGGAAGTGTGGATTGAGGATTTGGAGAAAAACTACTCTCTTTTTAATGGACGGTCCATTGCAAATTTCTTCAAAATTAGTCAGAGTGGAAGAGATAATTTTGTCAACAGTTTATTATTATCAATGTTTCTAATTTCAATGTCCTGCACAAAAGTAAGTCATGCGAGAAGGCAGGAAGATTATCAATTTGCCGGTTCTCTGGCTACCAATATATGGTTTAACTTTCTCGGTTGCATTAGGATTTTAGCAATGTCTATGACCAAGTAAAACGCTGAACAAAAAATTGAGGCTAAAAGATGACCAATATCTAAGTATTCTTGAGGTAATAAAGCAAATGTGCATACAAAATATTTTTGGGGAGGGGGAGAGAGAAGACAGTAGATACTTAAAAGTTATGGAAAGGAAAGTATATAAATGAATGACAGCTACTAAAAAATATACATCAAGAAAAAAGTTTGAAGAACATCTAATTTCCTACCAAATATTGGCATCAACTTTGAAAAGAAAGATTCGAAAGATTATCCTATTAAAAAGAAAAAAAGAAATGGAGGCTAAATCGTTGACACTAAGTTGCAATGAAACCTAGAAAATTTGCTATTATTTCTTGGGTATTCGGCTACTCAAAAGGGTTATAAGTGTTATCATCCTCTTTCTAGGCGCAGTATTATATCTATGAATGTGATTTTTCATGAGTCTACTTCTTATTATTCTACTCCACCTCTTGAGGGGGAGTGTCCTAGGGTAAAGGTGTTCCCAATTTTAGATGTTCCTGAGGATTTTACTTACTCTCCTCCTCCTCCTCCTCCTCCAATAGTCACTGATAGTTCCCCTCCTTCCCAAGAAGAGAACGATGCAACACAAACAGAGGATAGTACAGTACCTCAGGAGGAGATATCATAGGTTCAGGGGAGACCACACCTGTTAGGCAAAATATAGATATCTTTCAAAGGAGAATTGATAATGGGGAAACATTGAAGACATATCATCGTAGGGATCCCACTACCAACACGTAGGTCAAGACCACTGATACATTGCCTATTCAATCATCATCTCCATATCCAGATTTTACTACTCCTTCTGGTGAGGTTTCTCCTTCTGATCTTCCTATTGCACTCCGAAAGGGTATTAGAACTTATACTCAACACCCCATATCCAACATTGTCTCACGACTCTTTGTCCAGCTCTTATCGTACTTTTGTGTCTTCTCTCTTCTGTTTCTATTCTACGGAATTGGCAGGAAGCTTTTGCAGATGAGAAGTGGAAGGTAGCAATGGTGGAGGAAATGCATGCTTTGAAGAAAAATGACACGTGGGATCTTGTCGTTCTTCCTCTTGGGAAACAACCGGTAGGATGAAAGTGGGTATTTGTAGTCAAATAGAAGATAGATGGTACTGTGGACATATATAAAGCACAATTAGTGGCAAACGGATTTACTCAAACTTATGAAATTGACTATCAAGAAACATTTGCTCCTGTTGCCAAGTTGAATACCGTTCAAGTGTTACTTTCATGTGCTGTAAACCAGGGAAGGGATCTTCAGCAATTAGATGTGAAGAATGTCTTTCTTCATGGAGACTTAGAAGAGGTGCATATGGAAATTCCTCCAGATTTTTCTTGTGACAAAACTCAAGGTAAAGTGTGTAAGCTGAAACATACACTTTATGGTTTAAAGCAATCACCTCGAGCTTGGTTTGGTAGGTTTCAGAAAGTTATGATCTTTGTTGGGTATAAATAGAGTAATGTTGATCATACTTTATTTGTAAAGAGATCAGGTGCTAAAGTCACTATTCTTATTGTCTATGTATACGACATTATTGTCAGAGGGAATGATACTAATGAGATAAGCCGGTTGAAGAAGTTTCTTGGACAAGAGTTCGAAATAAAGGATCTTGGAGAGCTCCAATACTTTCTTGGGATTGAAATTGCCAGATCATCAAAAGGTATCTTTCTATCCCAAAAGAAGTATATCCTTGATCTTTTAACCGAATTTGGGTTATTGGGATGTCGTCCTCCTAATACACCTATTGAGGTTAATACTCATCTTCAAGAAAAGGATGGTGATCCAATGGATAAGGGTCATTATCAATGGTTAGTGGGCAAGTTGATTTATTTATCCCACACCAGACCTGATATTGTTTTTGCTGTGAGCCTAGTGAGTTAATTTATGCATGACTCATACTCTACTCATATGGATGTTGTTCTTCGAATCCTTCGATATTTAAAGTCTGCTCTTGGAAAAGGGATTCTTTTGTCTCCTCATGATGGCTTGAAAGTTGAATCCTATACAGATGTTGATTGGGCTGGATCTCCTGACCGGAAGTCTATTCCTGGGTATTGTAATTTCTTAGGAGGGAATCTTGTGACTTGGCGCAGCAAAAAGCAGAATTTGATTGCTCGATCTAATGCTGAAGCAGAGTTTCGTACGATGGCACAAGGAGTTTGTGAGCTATTATGGCTTAAAGGAATACTTGAAGATCTTGGTGTCTATGTTCCTGTTCCTATGATGCCATATTGTGATAATAAGGCCACTATTAGCATTGCTCACAATCTTGTACAGCATCACCGTATGAAACGTGCGGAGATTGACAGGCATTTTATCAAAGAGAAGTTGGAGAGTGGTTTAATTTGTATGCCCTTTGTTCAGTTCGATGATCAACTTGCTGATGTGTTGACTAAAGGATAAGGGAGTAAATAGTTTCATCCTTTTTAGTCAAGTTGGGCATGTGTGATATCTATGCTCAAACTTGAGAGGGAGTGTTGAGAGTACTTGGCTAATAGGGGTATATTTGTCTATTTCCTTTATTATTTTATGTATTGCAGCAATAAAGGTAATATTGCAATTTTGGCCTTTTGGCTTTATTATAAATAACTAGCTTGGGGTCAAATAGATCTAACCAAACATTCAATTCAATTTTTTCTCTCAACACAAGTGTTTCACAAGAGAGGGTGTGCTACTAACGGTTCTTTTCAAATAAGAAGGGTTGCAACGGACATCTAATTGAACCGGAATTATCAGTATTTCATCCTAATGCATCTGAGCAACATGTTTCCAAGTAGTAATAATAGACAACAGTAAGACTTCCCAAATCATAAGTCATCAGAGCTTCTTTGTTGCCAGCAAATTGCAGCATGCTCTCCTTATCATGTCTGAGTAACAGTAACTAATTACATCCTTTGAGAGAGCAATGACCGTTCATTAAGTGATATGTTCCCAGAACCCACTAGATTCATCAAAGAAATGGACAGAGAGGTGGCAGTATATACCAATAAACTAAAAACTCACCATGTGTTTCAACTTCTGGTAGTAAATTGGCCCCATAAAAATATAGGCCTGCAGTGGGCAACCAGTTATACCTATAAAACCACAGCAACAATTAATATACTAGTTGACATAAATCAGCATAGGCAACATGAACACACTAATACAATCAGCTTTTATACTCTATCTTGAGCGTATACGCAGGTCAAAACTGCTGCACACAATACAATTGGGCCACACATAATCATGTCAATCATATCTCCTGTAACTTCACAATAACTTTACAGTGAAAAGTATGAAACAGACAAACCGCACACTAAAATAAATGCGAACTGTCTAGACTACAAGGATTGGCGAAGGGATACTTTCCACATATATGAGAACTACATAGACAGATTAGATACAGTTACATTTGAGAGACTACACTTCAATTAGTCATTTAGATCAGAGAAAACTTCTTCAGCAATAAAGTCCACCTTTTCTTATGTTTACCGTATATTGGTAACTTGAACGCAACTTATCAAGCTCTTCTTCCCAAGGGAAGATCTTTTTGTATGCGTGGACAGTTTAGTCCTGCATTTCACTTCCACATATACAGGACAGACTTTCAAATGCTTACTGCTGTCCTGGATTCCGTAGACCATTTATCTCATACTAATTTTTACAATTCCTACCGATTACTTCTGCTTTCAATAGAGTTTCCCTTAATGTCCAAAAAGAACTTCTGTGCAATTTCCAACTGGGATTTTTCGACAACCAATCAATTTGCAAATTGATCCTTCCACATAATCATGGTAAATTCTGTTATAGCTGCAACTATCTGATATGTATATGAAACGCTTTGTTTCAATTATACAAGCATAATTTCTTAACTAACATAATAGTTCATTCTAATAAAAAGAATATAATATTTCATGACATCAGAGAGAAGCACAAAAAACTTGTGCTAGGAAAAAAAGAAAGAACCAAGCAAAAAGATAGAGAGATTGATGCATCGAAGATCAGTGAGAAAAACTTTACCGCGATTGAAGAATTACCTGAATAGAGAAAATCCTTTCCATTGTAGCTGAAGCCATGGTTGACAAGGGTTTCACTATTTAAAGCAACAGTAAGTATGTTATACTAATTAAATTTGCTAGAAAGGAGGGATGCTCTATTAGAGAAAAAAAAAACCTTATAGCCTCGACCCTGTCTGCATGACCGCTTGGTTCACCAAACGCACTACCATAATGAAACCTTCCACATGAAACTCCAGCTTTACTACCAAGAAGCTCAATCATCTTACCTACTGTCATTCGACTAATAAAAAGAAACATAAAGTCAATAGATTTAACAAAAGACTGAAAGAGTGACAATGCAAACCTAAGTCCCTAATCACAGTGCATGTTTAACCAAAAAGAAAAAAGATCATGATGATGAAGATGGACTACGATCAGACAATTTAGTTTCACTAAAAAAAGAAGAACAGCACGCTAGAAAAGAACATTATCTTAAGAAACATCAAAAGGACAAGCTCCTTCCCCACCAAAAATTAAAAAATCCGTTGGAGTGAGGTGGGGGGTGCTGGGGAGGGAGGAAAGATCATTCTCAGTTCAGCCTCAAAAAGGCAAATTATTTTTGGTGTTCTATCCAAAGGGAAGCTCTCTTTCATTGCTTGTAACTGTACCATATAACAAGAGGTTTTTTAATTAGTCCATAACTTTCGAGAACAATTTACAATCCGTTTTAAGTCCATTATTTGGAGCATGGTTAATATGGTACAAACTAAGTACCATGGGTAATAGGCCATACTGCTAATGCACTATCAACCGCCTCACTTGAACAACAGCAAGCAAGATTAACTCAGAAAAAGATTAAAATTTGAAAAAATATGTTGAGAATATCATTAGTTGTGTGAAGTTGAAGGGGTAGTGTGACCAAGCATGGCAAAGTTAGGATATATGCATATGATGAAACAAGTGCTGCAGTAATTGCAGCAAAAAACTGTCATGAAGTTCATAATCCATACTTCTAATTAGCTGACTAAAACATCATCTGAGGAACTTTGATGATCTTCCAGGAATCGTAATAAATTTTATCTAATAAACATTATCTTGATAAAAAAAACAAAAAATTTATTATCAAATGTCATTTTTAGTACAGATTCTAGTGGAGCAGATTATGATATCAACATAACCTTCAGTATGCAAAAAAAATTCTTGCTACTTCAAATATTTTAACAATAGCTTTCAAAATTTATCCAGTGAAGCTCCTTGGTGACTTGTTTTCCAAAAAGTTTTCCCCAAAAAGCTGACTAAGAAATGTCAGCCATGGAAAGGTGGCGGCCTGCAGGCATGAAAAGGCTCCTTCAAACGAAAGATGAGAACAATTCCAGTTATTGTCAATGAAAGCCATTCTCAAAAGGCATGTCCACACCCTTTTTCTGCATGTTCATACCATTTATCAACATAAGCAACTCACTTTTCTCTTTTGAAGAAAAAGCAATACAGCTTAGACTTTCCAACAAGCCTAGTATTCATAAAGCTGTAACTTCCCAACTAAGTTAAGAATTTTATCAGGCTGATATTCATGCCATGCAATGCTAGTGATGCAAGGTGGAACTAAGGACTTTACCTTGGAAAACCATGGGGATTCATAATTAAATCAGGGCAAATCCCACGTTCAGAAAACGGAAAGTCTTCTTGCTGAACAATGGTACCACAAACTCCTTTCTGCCCATGTCTGCTGCTGAATTTGTCTCCGACCTAAGCATGCACTCAGAGAAGTAAATTGCAAATTGAGAATTTTTACAGTCAAACAGCATTTATATTGCCCACCTCAGGTCGACGAGTATGCCGAATCATGAATTTAATTGATAAATTGTTGTTCTTATCCGAACACAGAGTCACTCTATCCACCACGCAAGACTCCCCTTCAGTGCCCTTAAATGTTTGTCGGCTAGGCTTATAGTCACTGAACAATACATGAAAAAAAGGAGTCATAAGTCACTGGGAGACACAACAGCTACTTCATACTTACCCGAGATACTAAAACTCACCTATCTTTCAGCCCAACCTTTGCCGAACCCTTTGTTATGATAGGAGATTCCTTGTTAATGTAAACATCATTTGGCCTAATAATTTCCCCAGGCGCAGCAATGCCATCGTTGTCCAATATCTAAACAAGCAACATAAATGAAGCAACCAAAAAAGATCAGCAGATTCTATGCAACTTCATTCGTAATGACTAATGTTGTTCCATAAGATAATCACATGATAAGTCATAATTTGCGGGCATGCTGCATCAAGAAAATACATTTGATACAAACTTCTAGAGAATTATTAGGAAACTGCAACAAACAGAAAGGTTCGGAAAACAAACATAACCTCATAGTTCTGACTTCTTGTATATTCAAACATGTCCAAAGATTAGAAATTTAAAATCTATAGAACACAAAATCTCATTGGAACAAGAAAGTTAAACAAACAAAGTCAATTATGATCAAGAAGATTTTATAGAAAGCTTTATTTCCTCAACAAATTACCGGATACTAAGATTTTTGGGAGATCTGATATTTCATGATAACAAGCGGAATAACAAATAATAGTGTGTCACCATTCTATAATTCTTGAAATGCAAAACATCCTGTGAGAGTCTGGAATGATGGGCTTTTGACATGAAAACTTAAAGTCTAAGACAAAATAAGTACGGCTTGCCTGCATCCTTTCCCAGTCTGGATTTTCACCTTTCTTGTTTCTGTCATCTTTCCTAGGTGGCCTCAGTATTCTGTCCGATGTCGTATTTTCATACTTCTGATTGACAGCACTATACCTTGAGAAAAACCACAATTACCACGTCAAGAAATTGAAGGAGCGAAAAGAGAGACAAGAAGAATTAAACAGCATCATTGCCGAGGGAGGAGTTGCATACTTTTTCATCACTATACAACGACCGAATCCACGATCCAAAGATGATTTATTCATGACAATTGCATCCTCTATATCATAGCCACTGTAACTCATCACTGCAACGGTTGCATTCTGCCCAGCTCCAAGCTTGTCGTATCCAGTCTAAAACCAAAGATCAAATCACACGATCCCTTGTTTACTTTATACTATCATAACATAACTCTGACCTTACTCACCAGTTCAATTGTTCTTGTTGTCAACAAAGGACGTTGAGGGTAGACCAACAGATACAGTAGTGTGTCCATCCGAAGCAACTGGAGAATCAAGACAGCGCAACAATCCTTAGATTAAAACAGAACCATCTCAAGGAAAACAACAGCTCATGCTATGAGCTCATGTTATTATGTGATATCTGAGGAGAAAAGATGTAATAATATACACCATCAACTGCATTGGTCTTCGACAGCATAAAGTTTAGGGGAAGATCTTTGCGCACTCAACTTGAACATGCTATCAGAGTTGGAGATCTTGTATTCAATTTGTTGCACTCCACTTTCACCGATTTGTGGGTTTCCCTCAATTATACAAGATGGGTTTTCAGAAAGTCCAACACAAAACCGTAAGTCATTAGGTTGAAAGATACTTCATGTGTGTGTGTGTGTGTGTGTTTGTGTAAAGCCCATTGCTAGCAATACGGGATAACTTTAACACCCGTTTCACGTGCAAACTAGACTTAGACCGATGCAAGGAATTGACCAACAGGGAGCCACACACATGGCTGAACCTGTCTCTGATAGCATTTTAGCCAAAAGCTTAAGCTATTAAGTGACGGGTTATTATATGTAATGAGACCCACTGAAACTCCATAGACAAGCAATGTGGACTAGCTTTAAGTTTTTAACAATGGACATCAACAATTCTTGCACTCGCACAAATTAAGTTTCGATTGCTTAAGACCTCATACTAGCCTTCGCATGAAGTGTGTATAAAATGAAAACCATGTCATTGCTTAACAAATAAACTTTCAAAGAAGATGTTTGCCACTCAACTTGAACTAAAAAGACTGAGAAGTAGGCATTACAAAATAAATCAAATCGAAGTGATCCAGAAGGTCTAAGTGAAACAAAGTGCACATTAGTGCATGGGTGTAGGCACATACGCCATCCATTATAATGACAAGAAGTTGTATTTTTACAATGTCTTCTACTACCTGGATCTTCATAAGTCCGCAACCCCCAGTAACAACACCCCCACCCCCCCCCCCCGCCCCCCTCCCCCTGCCTCCAAAAGAAACAAAAGAAAATCACACAGACAAAGACCGTCCTAAAAAGCACTAAAGAAAAAGGGAAAGGAACATCACAAAAAATGGGAAAGGAAACATAAAAAAATGCAGGTAAATCTTTAGGTGTCTTGATTTTGATCCCTAAATACTTCAGTTCCAAAATATCAAGGAATAATATTCCCAAGAACAAGCAGAGGTGAAACAGAGCCAAATAATGGGTCGATTTTTGCATGCACACATCAAGAGTTCTCTTTGGGTCAACCACTACACAGTATCAGGAGAGATATAAAAGTTATCCTCTAATTGACTGATGAAACTGGTGGAGAATGCTAGGATTAGCAATGGTCAGCAACAACATGATTCAATATACCATCTAAAGAACAATTGTGAAAAACAACAATACATTTACTTGAGAAATACAAGTAATAGCAAAGAGGAACATGGTAGATGTATACACATCTGAGAATATAAGGAAGTCTATAGTAGGGAAAAGTACACTAGAAGTGTCAAAATTTTGGTACGGTGCTTAGTTTTGTGCCAAAACATTTCGAATGCTCATTTTACATCCAAACTTTTAAGAGTCGACTACTTAAGTTACTCCGATGACTTGGCAGTTTTTAATTATTGACGTGTTTTTATAAGGCCTTTTTAATTGATAAAAGATCCCACATGGCAAAATAGGAGGGTAAATGTAACCAACCCTGGGGTCTCTCTCTCTCTCTCTCTCTCTCTCTCTCTCTCTCTCTCTCTCTCTCTCTCTCTCTCTCTCTCTCGCACAATTGCACGCGCGCGCGCATCAATCAACATCCACAAATTCTGCCGTGACACAACAAAGCCCAAGCTACAAAATGCAGCTGCCAACTCCAGACACTTCCACTTCGCCGCACACAACCTTCCTCGACACGATTGCCCTCACCTCAACCAACAGTCCCATGGCCAATAAAGCATCAAACTAGTCAACCATGGAGTTGAGCCACACCTGCTCCGCCATATCACAGAGTCCCCAACCAACAAACTCCTCCTCAAGCAACAACTTAAGGAAGAACACATCCTCTCTCTCAGATCTCCCTCAAAGAGACCCAAATCGACTCCAATTGCAGCGAGATCACCCAACTCCAAATATCATTTTTCCTCTTCCACTCCCTCTCTCCCCTCCTCATCTTTACCATCCTTCATGATGTTGCTACTGCTGCGTGCCACCCACACGTCCCTCTACAACTAGCCTCGAGACAAGGCTCTTCAAATCTGCATGCCAACGCCCAAGCCGCCAGGGATTGACTAGGAGTCAGGTTACCCTGCTGCCAAACAATCCATTAAAATGAACATTTGGGGCTTGGGGAGCAATTTAAACCTAATTCCTCAATGAAGGGCAAATTTGTATTGATAACAACGTATTAACGAATGATTTCAACAGTGACCCATGTAGAATTATTTAATGTTGAAATAATGCCAAGTACGCTTTTCCAGTGAGCCAAGTGATTGGTGTAACTTAAATTATCGAATTCATTGAGCATTAAATGAGAGATCAAAAAGTTGTGGCATTAACTGAGCAGCGTGGAAGTTTTGGCACTTCTAATGTACTTTTCCCATTTATAATTTATTCGTAAAAATAGGCCTGAACTAATCATAGTTTGTTAGGCTTTATTTTGAGAAAATGAAAAAAAATTCGTTAAAACTACAACCATTAAATCAAGCTGATAAAACGCAAAGGTTTAAATTCAAAGTTTCGGAGGAGATAAAAATTCAAAGCAAGGAAAAACAATATAGGAACTGATACAATCAAATTTGAATGGCATAAGGCCAAATGGAAAAATAGTCAACCTAAAGTTCACAAATTCAAAGTAAAGCAAGAGACTTGCCTGATTATATGCAATATTCCCCATCGCTTGCTTCCCCATTGCACACTATTAAACATCGGAAGTGCTATAGTGAGATGAAGTTTTATTGGTCCACAAATCACAGCAAGATTATCATCAGTCAAAGGAGTCCATCAAGAACTTCCAGCAAACCTGGTATGTATTTCGAGGTGACTGGTTATGATGAGGAAAAGGAATCAGGCCAGCACAAACACCTAAGATGGTGAATGGCTCTATCTCAATATGAGTTGTCTCTGGAGTAGCATCCCGTTCATATAAAGCTATCTACATGTATATGCTCACGTAATCACTACCATAGCAGTAAAAATAACTCCAAACATACAATGGACTAATGAAATGGAACCAAACCAAAGCGTTATTCTCCTCATTGACGTCTAAATATTCAACCAACCCTTCTCGCAGAAAATCATCAAAAGTACGTGCTCCATCCTGAAATGTTAAGTCAGAAAAGTCAAAGACACATGTTAAAAGGACATTAAAAAAAAAGTATGGTTCAGTCAGAGGACATAAAATGTGCTTACCAACAGTCCCTTCATATGATGCTCTTTGATCCTTGATATGCCTTTGTCAGCTATGACAAGCGGACGACAGACCCGGCCACCATCGGAAGCAATGTAAACACAATGCTGATAATTTTTCTTCAACGGTTAGATGCCACACAAATAGCAGGAGAACTATCCATAATTATGTTGGTGACACTCATCAAAATTGGCAATGATTATTCTGCCATCATGGTGACTGCCACTGATCCCACATAAGGTACCGAACTCAAAAGTATATTGGACATCCCTAAGGTGATGATAGACTATATTTTTTATTTGTCATACATATGCAGTGAACCTTGAAACAAATTGTCATTTGGGCTATGAAGTAAATCATTTGCTCCCAATGGTTTCATGACTAAGAAGCAAAACTCAATGCATATACAAGTATACGGTGATAAACTTCAGCTCGTGGTACCACATGGAAATCACTCAGTATCTGCAATATCTTTTAGTTCTTTCAGAAAGTACCATTCCTGCCATGTTCAAGACTTTTTTCTTTGACAAATGAACAAACAATAAAACAATACACATTTTTATAGCCAAACAAAGAGATAGAAGCTTGCTTCGTCATGCTCCTGATTTTAATTTGGCTGGGAAGCTTCTTGGGACTGTATGCTTACTTTGCACCGTGAAATTAATAAGGGAACTGCTGAAAATACATCTTCGTTTTGTTCAATTCAAATGGCATGGAAACTCTCCAGTTAATGCATGTTCTATTTGCAACAAAAGAAGGAAAACTTAGAAGTCAGAATTTTTTTCCAATTGCAGCTGCCCAAAGAGATCAACAATGGCCTTGGAGGAATATCATGCATGTACAAAGGGAAAATATTCTCAACATCCTTCAATCATACCTTTTGGGAAGGATTTCAAGAAAAGTAAAAACTCGTAAGGATGTAAAAACTTAAAGGGACTTTAATTAATTGCTGAGGGGAGATCGTCGAGGATTAAGAAGTAGGGAACGGTAGTGTGCCAAAGAATGATGTTGAAGTATTGTCCCACGTCGCTTGACAATGGGTCCTAAATACTCTTTACATTTATGTGATTTCCCTTCACCTATCTGCTTAAGCTTTTTGGTTGAACTTTCTAACATGGTATTAGAGCCACTACTATCCCTTTCGCGAATCTGCGTGGTCAAAATTCTACATGAATGTGCAAAGTCAAAATTCAACATGCCACTTGTAATCCAGCTTGCACGTGAGAGGGGGTGTTAAAGTATCGCCCCACATCACTTGATAACGGGTCCTAAATGCTCTTTCTATTCATGTGGTTTCCCTCCACCTATCAGATTAAGCTTTTGGGTTGGACTTTCTAACAAATAATCATCGAGTATCGATCCAGATCCGACCCTTTAGGGCTAGCAATTTGTTTTTTTGTGTCATGTCATGTTGTGTCATGGTTGTATTTTATCAACTTTTAGGTCTAACCCAAACACAATAAATGTATTAAACGCGTCCTTTTCTTTAAACCCAAACGTGACTGTTTACTTAACTGGTTACACGACATGTTTATCACGTTAAAGATATAATCCCTTATATAAATACACGAAAATGTGTTTAAACGTGTATCACCGTGTCTATATGTATCTAAACGTGTCATATTGACAGTAGTAACAAATAAACCTGTTCATTAAATGTGTCTACGCACGGCATTAACGGGTTGAAAAGGTCAACCCACAACCAACATACTTATTATTTGTACATTGACAAGTTGTCTCGTTTATGATAAGAGCATGATTCAGCTCGACCCATGCATGCTAAACTACCAGTTGCGTATACCAATCGTGTCAAAAACTGCTACCCCTATAACCAATAGAAAGGCCAAGCTTTTTACCTGGACCCATAATATTGCTACCAAGATAAAACTCAGTTAAGTATAGGGGAAAGGAGAAAGAAACATTTACCTGCTTTTCATTGACAAAGACACTAACAAACTCGCCTATTCGACCAATTCTCCGTAACTTCCTCATAGTGTTCGCAAATCTCTGAAAAAAGAAGTTGCAAACCAAAAGTCACATACATTTATGTTCACAAACTACAATCCTTTCAGACTGAGGAAACCATAACGTACCTGCGGTCTCCTATGCTTGCCCAGGATGAGCCCATTAAAAATAATCAAAAATGAATTGGGTGTATGCAGCTCTTCACCAGATAGTAGTTCCAAGTCTTCGACACCCAAACAGTAGCACTACAGAAACATCAAGAATGTCAATATTATTGTCTAAAGACCACTAAAAAGCCACCAAGCTAGCCATGTCAATAAAGATAAAAAGAGAATTTCGCGGCCAAATGGAGGCGACCTCATCAGTTCATAATTAGCTGGTTAATTCATCTTATAGTGCATACAGATAGAACCACTTTTTAAGTTTTGTTTTTAAGAGAAATCATCTGGCATGAATCTTGCCTTTTCTTAAACACCAAGCCCTATCCCAAGGGTGCTGTCCCCTTGTTGGAAATGGAAATCCTAAGAGTAGGATTCATATACTTACCAGACATTCTTCACTAAATCTAGGCTAACAAGTTGTGCACAAATCTTTCTTTCTGAAAGCTCAAACAATTAGAGAAGGTACCATCAACAAGTAGAGAACATATTTCTTATACTCCACTAGTATGTAAGTTGGGTCCTATATGCAAATAGAGAATGTGGAATAACCACGTTGAGGAACGAGTGCACAACAACAGTAAAAACAAGAGCAAAATTTGTATAAGACAAGTGCCAAGATTTGAACACTTAGCATAAGAAAGGTCACCGTGTTAATTGACCATTTTTGTGAAAAAGGCATAATCAATGGTAAAGGAATCGATAACAGATCTCACATATACGTCAAGCATATTCCTCCACATAACTATACATCACAAATATGCCATGTACATATCAATAATGACTCTCATGGAATAAAGGGTTAATTGGTCATGGCTATACACCAATGCTAAGAGGCTTTTATTGACTCCAGCAAAGCCATAAATATGTGCGATACAGAGGACCTATCCCAGCCATATAATTAAAATACTTATGAGATATGCACCACAATCTTAACAACGTAGTGGCATACATGCAATCATTACTGCCTCTATTTCTCTCAAGCTGGTGAGTAAGAATGAATTACTGGTCAATAGTGAATCTACGAGCATGAAAGAATATGTACCCACAGAATAAAACTTTAATATTTTTCTTACCAGAATAAAACTTTAATATTCAGGAGCCTTATTATCTCATAAAATCGTAAATCCATTTTTTCAGACAATAACTACTGAAATAAAATATTTTCAGAGCTGGACGTAGAATTTATCATAGCGCATTAACATGCTATATGCAAGAAAATTAAATGAGAAAAACAAGTTCTCTGCTATTACCAAAGATATTAGTGGACCCTCCTCTTGATCAGTGGTAACGTGAGTCATCAAAGCCAAATTCTTTACTAGACCGCAAGCCTCACCCTCTGGAGTGTCACATGGGCAGAGCATTCCCCACTACAACCAAAGAGAGAAATTTTAAGGATTGACTAGAAGGCAATTAAAAATAGCTATTATGAGCAGTGCAGACTAAAAAGCTAAGAACTACACAAGACCACAATTTGAAAGTATCCAGGAAATCAAACAAATCGAGCACCTGGCTTGGTTGCAAAGCCCTCGGTCCACTAACTTTCCTTGACTTCTCAAACTGAGGTGAGATTCGGGTCACATGGCCCAATGTCCCTATAAAGGATAGCCGAGCCAGCACCTTCAAACATAAAATTTATTCATTAACACCAAACATAACAAGGATGATCAAAGAGAAATAAAGAAACAAAAGTTAAGGGGAAAAGGGACAAACCTGGGTCATGCCCTTCCTGTGCATCCTGAAACGTTTGACATCCCAATTTCCAGTTGAAAGGGCCCTTTCTAAGCCAACAGTTATACTTTCCTTAATTAATAACTGCAAAGAGGAATTCTGCACAATATTGGTAACAGTAGACAGATAAACTAATTATTGTGGATTCTTCATCTTGTACATCAGCTTAATTGCTTGATGCACTCTTTAGCCTAGGGGTTGACAACTAACTAGTGCACTTTGGTGCAACGAATAGATGATACAAATTCATTCTGGCCCATATTAGAACCTTCGAGTTTCTCATGGGAAAGAATAAGGAAACAATCCAGCCTTAAAACTGCAATTATTAGTTCTCCATCTCAGAGTAGTTAAAAATGCATGTTGAATTGAACAATCAAATCGGGCTAACTCGCACTATAAACAGACCAGTGGGAATGACGCACAATCACAATTTGACTCATTGTAAACGATGAAATCCTGAGTCAACTCACAAGTTACTACTCCCGCCTTTTGAATAAACTGAACTGTTAATTTCTTTCGGCCAATAAAAGTGTCATGGGCAGTAAGAAGAAGAACATAGGCGCAATAGACATAAATGAAATGGTTTGTTTACTTAGGGATTTAAGTCTACCACCAATTTTAAAAGAAAGAAAGAAAGAAACACCCCTCCCTCCCTCTCTCAAATGGGCACTGGATGGTCAAGTGTCTTCAATTTGGAGCCAAATATAAAGAATCTGGATATTTCACTTGCATTGTTATGATTAAATTTCAAATGTGTTGCTCAATTAACTATGTATTTTCTCGCTTTTATATATCTTTAATGTGTTTCTTTTACAAGTATATAGGATCATTAGAAATTTCTTTCATCCACTATTTAGGCAAATATTGTAGTAATGGGACTAGCCAACCTCTCTTTATTGCTTAATAAAGCATAATAGAGCTTTTAGTACATTTTAATGAGCATGTAGAGCAATATCTAACCCAGAATTTGCCAGGACTATTACAGTGAGTCCACTTGCCCCAGATTGACTTTAGGAAGCAGAAAAGGTAAGTCCAGGTAGAGTTGTTTGGTGTCAAGTGGAAGTGCAGCAATGTATGCAGCTTTGAGAGGACCTCTTCTTCAACCTCCCGTGGGGAAGTCGGGAAGTAAGGTAAATAGCCTTTCTTCTTTTTCAACGTGTTGCTTCATTAACTATGTATTTTCTTGCTTTTATATATCTTTAATGCGTTTCTTTTACAAGTTAATGGGATATTTAGAAATTTCTTTCATCCAATATTTAGTAAATTGTATCAATGTGACTAACCAGCCTCTCTTTATAGCTTAATTAAGCATCAAGGCTTTTAGCACATTTTAACGAGCGTACAATAGTTTGAAGTTATTTCACGTGGTTTGTAAAATCATAAAATTTTAACAATCCGGTTTTACAAGCACCATGCCGATCTTACATAAGAAAGCGATTTTGACTACCTCACTCCTTCTACTGAAGTAGACATTTTAGTCCATCTTAAAAAGTTAGCATGCCAATATCCACGACATCTATCAACCAAGTGAACAATTCATGATATTGAAATGACGATAGAACCTAACATAAAGAGTAGCAGATTCTTCCAGCACATTCCCTAAAACAAGTCAAGATGGTGGTCAGAATGGTCAGATGGAGCTTGTGAGGTATACCAAGCACATGCATCTCGAACTATGACATTGCAAGGAAAAGAGTCGTTACTGTAGGAAAAAAAGTGCTTACCATAGAAAAGTCAAGCGGGCTTGACCTGCTGCGCTTTGATAAAACATTATCTGCATGCTTTTGGACCTCGCTGATCATAGTCTTAAACAAGTCCTGCAGCAAGTTGTTAAATAAGAAGTGGCATGAAAAGGTATACACATCCTTATGACTTATAAGCAATGATACTTTTTCTACTGAGTAATCATGAAAAGAAATACTTAAACAAACATACCTCAAAAAGCAGAGAAATTAACTGGCCAGATAACTCCAACCGCTTGTTCCCCACGTAATCCTAATAAAGATCAGCAGTGTTTACGCTTTTTATTTCATCTTCGGGGGGGAGGGGAGGGGGGGGTGGTGGTTGGGGGGTGTGGAGAGGGCGCGGAGGACACACAACAAGCCACTGAATTTTTTAAATGTATATTCGCAAGCTTTGGAAAAAGGGGCGATAACACTACCATGGCCACCATCACTTGAAAGTAGACGAGCATACAAAACAGAGTAACTCAGGATTCGGTGGTTTCAACAAACCCCATATAAATGTTCATCTCAGTCCAGGTCTCAGAAGCTTATTGGTTCTACAAAATATGAAGGATGAACTATCTACAGACACAAAGAAGCCTCGGTACCTGTAAGGCTATCATTTTGTAATTCCACACAATCATAAATTCTTTTGCTAGGAGGATGAAATATGTGCATCAAATGATAAAGCAATACTTAAGCATCCTTCAACTGTTAAACATAAACACCATATTGGCTGAAGCAGGGTAAGACTTTTGAACCATATTGCAGATCACCCAATGAGATTGCCAAGTCTCACTTGTTAATTGCGTGCTATTGCTCTATGGAGATGTCATTTATGAACATGAGATTTACCATATCCAAGAAAAGCATCAGCGAGATCTAGTGCAAAAATCATGAATCCCAATACAAATGTCATTTACCACCTATATATAATATATTATACCCATGGGGAAGTTGTAAATATCTTAGAATATCAAGAAAGATGGAGAGAGATTACTCAAAGGGCTACATCTTTACTCATCAGACTTATAGAAACACTAGATGAGAGCTCTATTTATAGAACATTGAGAGATACTGCATAACCCTAATTGTCTAATTTAATACAACTTACTGGCTAAATGCTAATATTGCTAATTATTACTTCGACAGAAGCTATTTAACGCCAGCCAATACTGCAGATGACACATTAGCATCTTCTGAAGAGTTAGGGATAATGCAGTCGAACTTTTATTGGAGGAAAGAAATTTTGAGAAGCAATCAAGTAGCAGAATAGTTTTCCTATCCTCCCAAAATTTGTTCTTGGCCATCCTAGCTAAAGCATGGTCATGCAGGATGAATCAACCAACACTTCATTGTAATGTAATTTACTCCTGTTCAAACACCAAAATATTGCCATAATAGAAAGAAGTTTTTCATGATAGGGTTCGGCTCATTCACCTTATCATCCATCGCATCCTTATTCAAAATTGCTTCCATCACGCGTCGTAACATTACAGCAACATATATACACTTTGGGCGGAAGTTATTCTTGATCACCTTGTGCATAACAAACACAAATAGATGAATAAATGAACAAATAAATAGATGAATGAATACATAATAAATAAATAAGAGTAAGCTTATGCGGATGATGTATAAGAGAAAGACAATAAAGCAAAATTACCCGCACGTTAGCAAGAAATACATCTCGAAGAATATACACAGCTCTGCTTTCCTGAATAAGTCATACAAACAAAGTAAGTGCCACTCAGCAAGTGCTAATAACTACTCTGTACTAGGGCAAACTCAATAATTTGTAATAGCATGTCCTTGAGCACAGCACAACCTTTGCGGTTGACATATTTGCATATGGCAACTTCTTCACCTGCAGCAGAAATCAATGTGTGAGAAGAGACAATAAACACTATGCCCTCACCATGAAGCAAGCCAAATATACACCAAGTTAAAAAAGCAACTAAATCTCCCATCTACTTAACATACAAGAGACAATAGAAATTAGCTCTATCTAACTTTTTCAATGTCATCTAACATAGTTACTGTAACTTACTGGACTGAAATACCATAGATTAGTTACCAACAATTTGGAAGTACTAACACTATCATGCAAAAAGGATTGAGAAGACACTCCAGATAACTATAATTCTATTAGAATACCAATGAGGCTGAGCACAAGAAAGAGTTGAGAAGATTATTAACAGCTGCCCACAGGGCATAGTGGGTAACAGGTCCTAAACAAGAGTCGCCTTGATCACGTTGATTTAAGATATTTTTTACGGAGTCCACATAGAACCATGTACCCCATGGCCAAAATTCTGGCAATGGCTCAAATGCGTGCCAGTCTGAGTTGCTGAATTCTTGGACAAAAATCATAGGTCCTAGAGTGCATAAACAAACAATCAGCATGGTTTACATGATAATGGAATGGTCCCCCTTTTCTTTTTAAAGCGTAAAGTCGATGGGGACTATATTACACGTTGAAGGAACTTGTTGCACTCTTGCAGAACAGAAATGCAATAGGAAAGTCAAGAGCTTGAAGTTGCAAAGCTTTTCAAACCTTTCCCTCCAGGAACTCAAGAGCTTGTTGTTGTGTAAATATACCAAGGCTTGCACATTCCTGAGATTAAAGCGACTTGTGAGACAGAAAAGCCATAACTTAGAGAAGATACACAACCCGAAACATGTAGCCAGATACGACTTCATATCCTTCCTATATGGTACTGATAAGTAAACTGGATTAAGCTTATCTGCTTCCATGATGACTTCACTAAATTTATCCAGGAGTACAAAGATTTCCATAACTCCATTTTCCAGGAAGATGATTATCATTGGCAATTAAACATGTCACGATAGCATTAGAATATTAATGCTCCAGGAGATCATAAAACAAGATAAGATATTACATGCGCGTAATCACAAGCATTAGAGAAAATCTGTCACTAAAAGATTCACTTTAATGCGTACAGAATTGTCACATGAAAAATGATTGATCATAACAAGCATAAAAAAATTTTCTTGACCAGACACATACCTCAATCGATGGAAGAAGTAGGGCACTATATCTAGGGTCCCTGCCGATCATCTGGACAACCTCTTGATCACTTTCCATTCCCATTGCCTTCATGACTATCATAATCGGAATATTCTGCAGAAAGCTCGACACAAAAAATCAGAGCCGTTTCTTTTAAGCATGCGAAAGAAACTAAAACACGTGAAAACACCTTTGCAAATTGATTGAGTTGTAAGTACATCTTCCCTTTTTCCATCACCACAACTGTTTTGCTCTTTGTCACCTCTGTGCTACTAGTAACGGATGCATTTATGCTGCAACAAGTCAAACATGGCCATAAAGAACATTACATTCCAGACGTAGAATATCACAACAGTCCTAACATGGCTTGGAGTTGTGCAGAATCAGATATGTGTTGAACTAGACATTTGCAAAAGAGTACCAATGTTTCCTATAGTAAAATGCTACTTCAAACGAGATAAGAATAAGTAATTTAATCACAAAGTTAGTAGTACAAATTCTACCGGGGGAAGCTAATAACCGGGCAGCAGCAAGATAAACAATCTACGAGGTCTTATTTCAAGTGAAAATAACAGCAAAATTCTAACAGTAAAGAAACTCACTTCCCCTTCTTGTCGGTATCAATAATTATCCTGTTCTTCGATAGTTGTTCTTGTATTAGTATCACCTGCAAACGATACAGTTACTGTGATAATTTTGCAAGATATATGCCATAACAAATATGCAAACAGATGATTTAGCAAAAATGGCAAGAGAGAAAGTTGTGCATAAAACCAATGAGACAAAGTTGTGCATAAAACCAATGAGACACACAAAGCGATATATATATATATATATATATATATGCAAATCTCAGTCTCTCAAAGTACTGCATACGTATCACCTAATATTTCTGATACTAGGCATCAATACTACAAATACCATGTTTGATTACTATTAAATACACAATTAACAACCATCAGATCACAATGGATATACACAAAATTAAAAGAGTGAATGCACATTACAGAAACTCAGGAGGAGAATCTCTGGCTCAAAAAAATTACAGAAGATGTAGTATAGGTATAGATCCCAGTTTGTCATAGGTCTCTATCAACTTCACCAAGTTTAAGTTCACTAAAAGTTACAATAACTGCACGTCTTGCGCAGAAACAAACTCCTTTCCAGAAGATAGCATTTTAAATGTATCAACGTGTGTGTGAACTTAGTCCATTCATGCCTCATACATAATTAGACTTCCTGACATCAGCAAGTGAAAGCATGGCATAACATAATTAAAAGACATCTGAAAACCAAAGCTGTAGAGTACTTTACAGACTAAGGGTGAAACAAACATGGTTTAGAAATGAGAAAGCAAAGAACAATCAACAGTGCAAGAACAGTGGAATGCAGAGTGATTTTGTCTATACTCTACTACAGAGTGCTTTCTCTCGCATCTTCTATTCTTGCAGCAATTAGTCAGCACATAATTGTTTCTAATAAGGTTTGTCGCCGTTGGCGCCTCCTAAAGGTCATTTGCAGATTAAATAGAGCCAAGGACCCTTCAACTTAATTGAAGCCATTTAGACAAAAGGACCATCACGAATAATGTCATATTGAGGTGCTACCCAGAAAGCCAAGCCAAACGCAGCATGTTTTGCTAAAATGCACAAAACTTCCTATTAAATTATATCCTTTGAAAAGCATGCACATCAAAATAATATGATACTACAATATAATGGTATGATACCTTTTCTGTTCCTTTTATTACAAAATACCCTCCAGGATCCAGGGGGCACTCACCTGAAGTGAGCAAAGCAACAAAGTGACACTATCAAGATAACAGAAACTCATTGGTGAAGAATTAAAAGAAGCTAAGAGGAGAAGACTTTGAATTTAGCACACCAACCGAGTCTCGCAAGTTCATCTTCATCTTTCCCGAATAGAACACAGCAACAACTGCGAAGCATGACAGGCATTCTTCCAATTGCCACATCATTCTACAAAATCATTTCTCCTTGGGATCAAGATTACATAATGCACAAGAGAAAATCCAAAGGTTAAATAAAACAATCAAAGAGACCAAGATTACCTTTTCTAACAAGCTATATCCTCCATGACTTCCTTTGGTGTACTCCACATCAACCAAAACTGGAGCAGCATACCTAATTATATACAATGATAATTCTTATTTTTGATGTGGCAGGGCAGCGCAGGAGAAATCTCACTTCTTAGTCAACATTAACAATTCAAAGTTACTGAAGGAATTCAAACAATCATGCTTAGGACATCCAGATGCTAGTTGTAAGGTGATGTGTGGGCAAGGAGAAACGTAAACTGTCAACGATGTTAAGAACAAGATAACAGAGAAAAAGCAGATAAGCAAATCTACTTTGCTTGTATACCAATAGCAAAAAAAAACCAACAATTATCCAAAAGAACATCATGCCCAGTCAACTAAAATTGGCTGATCTTTCATAGTCTTGGTGGCTCAAAAATTTCTGATGACCCAATGATGCCAAATACATCCAAATATAATTCAACTATTAGGCTGCGTTTGGTCGTCCGGATTTCTAAACAGGATAGGATTGGATATGATAGGATAAGAAATCCTGGGATTTCTTCATATCCTGTCCACTATTCGGTGGACTACGGATTTAAAGTCGGATAGGATAATTTTTATTATTTTTTTTTGCTATTCACGGATCCGGAGGAGTCGATGAAGGAAAAAAAGTCGAGAAATTTTTTTGGTGAAAGCGCACAAGGTGTGGGGATGAAGATGACGGCGAGTGGAGCGTAGGGTTTTTGGAAAAATAAGCATTAGAAATCCTATCCGGGTCTATCCTACCCTCTCCCCCCGGATTTTTTTATCCGGGCTATATCCGGTCTATATCCGACCTTATCCTATCCTGGACCACCACCAAACACAGGATAGGATAAAACATATCCTATCCTGGCTTTTATACGGTCGACCAAACGCAGCCTTAAAGTAAGAGTAACTCAAGTAGTCCCATCTCATCTTCACATATGCCATTAACACCATCTGAATGCCAAAGCAACCCTCTTCTTTATTGCTCTTCTACCATCAGAGAATACTTAAACCACAACTCTTGCAAGTCCACGACCAAAGCAGAACCTATCTTCCATTCTTATCCTCACCAACCACCATGTCCAAGTATGACACCAAGAATTCAACTCTAGTATGAAAAGTACCATCCAGCAATCTACAGCATCAATTCTATATTTCTCCACATTCTTCTGAAAAAAAAAAAGGCTACACACTTAAGACCAATGACTAAGAAGCATATTCAGCATATATCATGTGCAAACACAGTACATAGCTGAACAAGATGCAGCAATAAAACTAAAAGATGCACTACATACGTCATATCGGTCAAACGGCACTTTTGAGGAGAGAGATCCTCAACAACGCCATCCCCCATAGCTACAGTTGGATTGCCAATTCTGACATCTTTGAACCTACACAGATGGCAAGAAACACCACATGAGATTTCCCTCTAAAATAAAGACAAAATGAACTTGGACAGACATATACTAGAAGATCTGTCATGGAGAATGGAATGCACTTTTGTTACCAACTATCATGGAATTTTAATTAAAATTGCTACAGTGGTAATGATCAGTAGCAAGCAGGCAAAAAGCAAAAAAATCCTGCAATATAACAGGCAAGAGCATCAAATGCCCTTTTGATGGCTGAGGGAGAAAAGGATTGACGGGCAGATGTAAAAACTTGAGTATTAGAAGATTATCTTGACAAGAGAATGAGGAAAAAACAAAGGTGCGTTCGTTTCGCAGAAATGAGTGATTTGAAAAATATATTCCAAAAAATGATTGCTTATATCATTTAGAAAAATTAGTCAACAAAAAATGTTTTCATCATCGATAACAATCTATACCTAACTATTTTCTTGAGGTTGAAAATTTTGTGATACAAGCTATCATTTTTTTAAAAATATTTTCCAAATCACTCATTTTCCTAGAAACGAAGGCTCCCTAAATGGGTATGTCACCTGAGATAAAGGTTGGGATCGATGTTCGACATGATCTTATCATTAGCACGGACAATCTTCTTTATCTCCGTGTTTGCAAAATAATTAAAAGAATCCAAGTGTTGCTTGACTAGCCCTCGCACCTGAAATCACCAAAGATAAATAACCGTCGGCAGAACCGCACCTCCCATTTCGTAAATAGCTCCTAGACAAAAGACAACCGATACAAATTGTGGATTACCTTCAAGAACTCGGGCACGAGCTGGAATTTGTCAACGGCTGATTTTATCGGGGCGGCTAGCTTTCGATAGTCGACATCTGCCTCACTGGCATCAGCAAGAAGAACAACGAAGATCATTTTCAAGAATTCAAATCGCCGAGACATCAACTATCTTCGCCAACGACGCTTGTGATCAAGAACATTTACTCGGAATAAAAAAAAAAAGTACCTTTTGTCGCGGAGGTCTTCCATGAGCTAAAGAGAAAGCTGCAAAGCCTCAGCTCGGCGCGATCAGTTCACGGGATCGAATGAAAGGAAATTTGCAGGACCAGCAATTGAATAGCCACCTTCGTACCCCGTGTCGCCTGCACCAGAAGATCAAGAATTCAGCCGTCGAACTCAATGCCGTCGTTATCAGTTTCGGAGCAAAAGAGCAGCAAAATCAAGTTTCGAGCATCTATTCCGTCCCCCGCTCGCTTCAGAATCCCAAATCAATTTCAGAGATTGAAAGCAATCAAAATCATGAACAGCGAAGAGAGAGAGAAGTGGAAATCACCGGCTCACCGGAAGGAGACGGCGGCGACCGCCGAGCAGGGTGGCGGACGGGCGGGCGTGCGATGTGCTTGAGGCGGTGTGGTGGCGGCGGCGGCGCCGGGCTGTGATGGAGGTGCGGCTGAGAGGCGGCGGTGGCGACGTCGGCGCGGGGAGGCAAGCGGAGTGGGCGTCAGTCGATGGGGAGGGTTTTGGAGGGGTTTCAGAGGTAGGCAAGAAAATTAGGAAAAATATCGGAAAAATCCTAAATCTACCGCATCGTTCTAATTCTAGCCTATAAAACTTTTTTGGGTTAATATTACGAAAAATTTTAAATTATTATACTTATGATAATTTTACCATAAATTAATTTTTTTATCACAAAAACTCTCAAACTGTTATATTTATGATAAATTTACTCAAAACTAATATTTTGATCACTAAAAATCGTAAATTGATACATTCGTGATAAATTTACCATTCGTTAGTTTCCATTAAATTAAATTAATACCACAAAAATCATAAACTGGTATACATGTAACAAACGGATGGTAAAATAAAAAACTAGCACATCAGTTAACTACCTTGTGTCATTTAACAAAACAATTTAATATTAAAATTTGACGAAAACAAACTGAGGATAAATTAGTTTGAGTTTTTTTTTCATTTTTTTCTTTCTTTTTTTTCCTTTTTTCTGGCTTTCCCTTCTTCCCTGGTGGCCGGTCAGCTAGCCATCGGTGAAGCCCAACAAGGTGGGGTAAGGATCACCCTCGCTAGCAACAAGCGAGGCCCCCTCACCCACATATGGTGGGCCCGCCCTTACCAGCTGCCGACGAGATGACCTCACCCACGGCCGGCGAGGGCGTCCTCACCAGATGTGGGTGAGAGGGCCTCACCCAGGCGAGGTCATCCCTCGCCGGCAACTAGTGAGGTTTGCCCTCACCTAGATCCCATGGCCAGTGAGGCTCGGCCCCGCCCAGGCCGAGGGCGCCTCGCCTAAGCGAGGCCATTCCTCGCCTATTGCCGGTGAGGTCGACCCTCGCCAAATCGGGCAAGGGCGACCTTACTTGTTGCCGGCGAGATCAGCCCTCGCTAGATCGGCAAGGGTGACCCTCGCTCAACCCTTGTCGGGCTTCGCTAATGGCTGGCCGAACGGCTACTGGGGAAGAAGGGAAAACTAGAAAAAAGGCAAAAATGAAAGAAAAAAGGAAAAAATGAAAAAAATTCAAAAGTTAAAAGACGAAAATGCTCTCACCACAAGAAAAGTCATACCCTTATTTGAAATAGATATAGCTACTTCATGTTTTTATTTGACACAAAATCCACTTCAGGCCCTTATTTGAGATTAACACGCAACTTCTGGTTCTTATTTAACACAAAGTCTACTTTGTGTCCTTATTTGAGAAAAGTAGGGCACTTAAGGCCCTTATTTGGAATTTTTCCTCTAGTATATAAAACTTTTTAGGGTAAATATCACGAAAAATCCTAAATTAGTACACTTATGACAATTTTACCATAAATTAATTTTTTTACCACAAAAACCCCCAAACTACTATACCTGTGACAAATTTAACCTAAACTAATATTTTTACCACTAAAAACCCCAAACTGGTACATTCGTGACAAATTTACCATTCGTTACTTTATGTTAAATTGAATTAATACCAAAAAAAATTACAAACTAGTACACATATGATAAACGGATAATAAAACATAAAACTGACATGTTAGAGTACTGCCGTATATCATTTAACAAAACAATTTGATAGTAAAATTGACGAAAATAAACTGAGGGTAAATTTGTTACAAATGTACTAATTTGGGATTTTTTTGTGGTATTAACCAAATTGTTTAATTGTGTCAATTTAATACTAAAACAACACCACCACAAAGGCACAAAGTCCCATTGATCCACGCGGCCAATAAATCCTTGCTCGAGAGGTCCGCAACGTCAGTTCCCCGCTCGTGACCTTCACCAAGCCAAATCCCACCGCGACCAGCCCTTGGTCGACATCGACACGGCTAGTCTTTGTTGTGAACTACCGCACCCATCCGTCATTCGAGTCCACCATCCACCAATTCAAATTTGGAAATGCAATCTTCAAGTTAGGTTAAAATCTTATCCGAATTTGAATATTTGATATAATTATCTAATTTGAATAATTTTGAGTGGTAAGCATATTCAATTGAGATTACTTGCACATAATCGGTAATTCAATATCTAAGGTTGAGGTGGGATTATGGATTGCTCAGAAAATCAAATTACTTGATCCTTAAGGCTTAAGATGAAGTTATCGATTTTATTTGCATCCAAATTTGAATTAAGTGAATATTATTGCTATTTTTGAGCTTATCTTTGATGATCTTGATGCTTTTTTTATTACTTTTCTTATTTGAAAAATACCAAAAGGATTGCATGGTAGACTAGGATAGGATTTCATGGTAAACTAGGATTAGATAGGATTGCATGTTAGATAAATTCTAGAAGATTAGTATAAAATTCCAAGTTAGAATAGGATTTAATTTAAATTATTTCGTAGTTTAAATTGGGTAATATCTTGTCCTAGATATTTTATTTTCATTAATTTTTAATTACGAATTTTAATAGAAAATCAAAAAAATAATGTCAAATAGGATTATATGTCGTAAATTCCTCATCATATGCCACATCATTCATATGTGCCATGTCATCAATGTCATGTCATCCTACCACGTTATTATCTATGCTATATCACCGCGCCACGTGATCATGGCACGTCATTTATGCCATGTGATCATGTCACATCATCGTGCCATGTCACCACCTATGCCACATCATACACTCCATGCCATCTATACCATGTCATTTAGTGATTGCATGTTTAGGTCCCTTAATTAAAATTGCATGCCATGTTAGAATAAGTAATATATACATAATTTAGACTCCAATTCGCATGACATGCATAGCATATCGGTTAATTTCTATATTAAGATAAAAGAAAACCCAAAAAATAATTAATTGTTTTGGTGTGTTTGGTTTATATTCCCAAGTAATTTATTTATTTATTTGCTTTGAGTATTGAGTGTAATTTTTTATTGATTTCATACTCGCATGATCATCTCTTTCATTTTAGTGGACTAAGGTTAAAATCAATCCTAGTTGCCTGACAAATATTTTTTTTGAATCAAGTTCCTGAATCTATTTGGAGTCTGGTTCAAAAGAGTAAAGTACTCTTTCATACTTTACTTGAGTTTTAATCAAGTCACCAAAAACTGGTTGGTGGCGACTCCAAAAATAAATTGATCATGTATGTTAGGAGCTTGAACCTAGATTGCGAATTAATATGAGTTTGGGAGAGCCCGAGCTAGGATAAACCACTATAGAATATCCTGCGCTCACTTAACAATCCTTAAAATATTTTTAATACATGAAATATTGCAACATTTCAAACCTCTGAATCAATTCATGCTTTCCCTTTTTCCCTTAGCAATTCATGGCATCTTTTATACATATTCAAGTAGCATTTTCCCGTGCTATGGACACATGCAAAAGATGGTCATCATAATCCTCTAATCTTTTACAAGAAAGACAATGTAAAGCACGTTCTATTCAAGCCTATCTCATGATAGGCATAATTACCTGGGTTAATATCACGAAAAATCCAACCCGATACAATTGTAACAAATTTATTCAAAACTATTTTTTTGACCACAAAAAACTTCAAACTGGTACACTTATGACAAATTTACCCTCCATTAATTAAATTAATATCATAAAAAATCACAAATTGATAAACATGTGACAAAACCCTAAACTAATATACCCCGTCAACTACCACGTATTATCCAAGTCAGCAATTTAACGGTAAAATTTAATGGAAACTAACTGAGCATAAATTTATTACAGATATACCAGTTCGGAGTAAATTAGTTCGGATAAATTTATCACGAATATATCAATTTGAGATTTTTAGTGGTATTAACACCCTAATTACTTTCTTTCTTTCGGGACAACAAGTCAGAAGGGAAGTCAGCTTCACCATTAGGAGGCAGGTTGAGGTTGAGAGCCTTCGACGAGCAAAGAAAAGAGCATTGTCCTACTCCTACGTGCAGTTTACATAAAACATGCCCAAAAGTGGAGTTAAAGCTAAGGATGAATTCATCTCATGTTCATCGGCCTGCGCTATGGACAGTCTAGACAGCCAAACGTAACACAACCCAAGTCGGCTTCTTCAATAGGAAGAGACCACTAATCTAAAGAGCAAAGCTGAGAGCACATTCCAAAAGCAAATGATAAAGAATTTGCAACATCCAAAATTATAACATAGTTACAAAACACGAACATACCCAGCCAATAAGCATGTGGCCTTACCAGTAAAGGGGTTGGAGGGACGCTAATATCATATATACGGGATTTGACTCCCGCGCTTTGCAAGCGGCAAAGCAAAAGTCAGGAAGTGAAGAAAGTTAGAGATGAGATAGAAAAAAAAATACCCTCCACAATAAAAAAAACTCAGCGAGAATGTATGTAGTCAAATAGATAGAAAAGAAAGTGGCGCATTCCCTCAACATGAGGATAGTGAAAAGAACCATTCGTAACAGAAACCGAACTTACATGCCTCCATGGCCCAATGGAGCTTGTCCGTTTGTTCACAATACTAGTAAAATGTGCGCAAGTAATTGAAATATGAAACCCTCGAATCATTTAATAATGAGAAGAAAGTATTAATAGAAATGCAAAGTACAAAGAAAGCGTGATATACGTGGATAGAGCAAAATATTTCAAGATTCGAAAATTTTAAGGAACGTTGTCACGTGGGTAGAACACATCCAAGAGTGAACGTCTTTAACTTAGTGTCAATTTAGTCTTTTCAATTAATTTTGATCAAACATTACTAACGTGTACGCTAATCGGCCTACGTGGCACTGCCGGTGACTGGCCAAAGACGACAAGTGGGCAAGTTGGCCTCACCTGGGCAAGGATAGCAATGGGTGAGGTCTAGCAAGGGTTGGCCTTGCCCAGGCTAGATCTGGCGAGGCTCGGCCTGACCTTTGCCAGATGTAGCAAGGGGAGCCCTCTTTGGGGCTCGCCTGTGGCAGGCGATGGCGACCCTCGCCTAGGCAAGGCAAGATCAACACGCCCCACTATTGCTTATGGCCGATCACTGGCAAAAGGAAGAAGAAAGGAAAAAAGAAAATGAAGAAAAAAATCAGAAAAGATAATAAATTTAACACAAGTGTATCAGCGTGAGGTTTTTAGCAATCAAAAATTATTTTGAGATGAATTTATTATAAATATACTATTTTAAGATTTTTCACCGTACTAGCCTTAAAAAATATAAATTTAACACATATGAATATACTTAAAATTCCATCCTATTTTCCCCGCTCCATTGCCACCACACAAGAAAAGAGGAAAAGGACACATTACCCTATGACCTGCAAAAGAGAAGGAGTTCAATATCTCTCCAATAATGGCGTCTTTATTGAGTTCCGAGCCATCGCCACGCTCCGGCATTGATGACGGGAAGTTCAATCTTGCCTCTTTTTCTTTTTCTTTGTCAAAAGAAAATGGAAAACGAAAAAGACTTGCATAATTTCGGAATCTCGTCAAAGAAATTATTTGCAGTTGTATTTTGCGAGACAATTCTTGAAATACAACTACTGTATTTTGTGAAAAAATCATTTTACGAGACAATTCCTAAAATACAACCATTGTCTAATGTATTTTTGCATTAGACAATTGTATGTCATGTTTTTAGAAATTCACGAAAATCATTTCGAGCACCTTATTTTGGTACACCTTGTCCATCTTCCATTTCGGGTCGTGCTGATCATAATTAGACTTGTCAAGACGAGTCATAAATTCATTTTTTAACTCATTGTTGATGGCCTAGGTTAGTTATATTCGATAAATTAGTTTATAATGGTAATGCCCAAAATAAAGTGAGTGTTAAATGGGTTCATGACTTAGTAGACCAAATCCACCTCTATAACTTTTACTTCACTCTCTTTCACCCTCACTCGATTTTACGCTCGCTCACTTCATGCTCTCACCTTGGTTTGGATATGAGTTTTCTTAGATATAGTTAAATATACAAGTGTTTTAGTAATATGGCTCGAATTGGATATAAGGCGGGTCAAATCGGATATAGGTCACTAATTTTATATTGCATGGAAATTGATCAATTTGGTTTAGACCATTTTTTACTCAATCCAATCTTGACCCGACCCGACTCACTCGTTTAATAGATCTAATCATAATATTCTTGCAAGTAGCAAGTATGCTATGAAATATATTCTCGCGACGGGTGGTCACGCTAGATGGAGCCAAAGTGGAGAATTCCTCGAAGGGCGAGGTTCGAAAAACGAAGTATGGAAAATCGAATGAGAAGATAGCACAACAAATCAGGCGGACATACTCAAATACTACATATGAAGACACACATTCAGTTCGTATTCTTTGTTAACAGTAAAGAAAAAAGGGGTGGAATGTGAAATGTTGGGAGGGAAAGCACTAGGACACAAAGACAGACTTATCTAATTCAGGGGAAAAAGCGAAAGGCGGATGACCAACTGTGGGAAACCTGTCGTGTCGTTTTATGGAAAACAGAGAAAGGGGAGTCGGAGAGGGAATGAGAACGTGGAGAAGCGCCTCTTTCTTTGGGACCAAGAAGAGCAAGATCAGACTCTGCATGAATACGCTCTTTTTGTTTGTATTTTCTTGCTCTGCTCTTGTTTTGCTTCCTCCTTTGATTCACGGCGGCGATGAACATGGTCTCCTCCAGCCACCACTCCTTCGGCACTCGGTACTCTCTCTCTCTCTCTCAGAGTGCGTCTTTGTGGGTGTTGGAGTGTTATCTTCGAGTTCTGGTGTTGATTCAGTTTCTGAGGTTCTTTTCAAGAAAAAGAGTTTGTGTAGTAATGTCAGAGTGAAACTAATGGGTCTAATGTACGACCAAGTTCCTTAGTTATAACGATCTGTTTTGTATTTTGGGTTTGATTTTAATCCATGGCCCATATGGAAGTAGTGTTTGTACTTTGTAGTGTGCTAGTCCCTGACTGGAATTGGCTGTGCTTCAATACCATCATCAACAAGATTGGCCTTTTGGTTTGGTTTCCTCTGTTCTTTTCTGTTAGTTTTTTGAATTGTGAAACACAACTATCATGTTGTGATTTACGCGGTTGAAAGAAAAACAATCCGGCCCAAAAGATTGGGTTAATGAGATGGGTACTGTTAAACTCCCGGCAACCTAAGTAACCGGCCTGCCACCTAAATTAGTAACAAACACGTCCACCCCCTAATGATGTTTCATACTTTAAATAATGTGGGAATGAGTATGACGAGTAAGCGCGCTTGCAGCTAAATTGCGTGTTGCTATTGCTAATTAGATGTCTTGAAAAGCTCTTTAAATGATTAGATTCGTTTTGCTTGTTTGTTCGGATGACTTCTAGGACTTGAGTTCACTAGAAGACCACATGTCTTAGGTGTGAATTATTTGTTTTCTGTTCAGCCGTTTGCAAGTAATGTATCTTGACAGAACTTTCGTTCTGTGCTTCCAAAAGCCCATTCAGAAACTCATCCATAACTTTGCTTGGATAGCGGTATCACATTCGAGCACTTATATTGCAAGTACTTGTTATCATGCCTCGCATGCTCCATGAAAAATTTCTATTCAGGCGTCCTGCGTGTGGTGAAGTTTTTTCCAGTTTGCCTCGTGTATCTAGCCACTTCTAAATGTATCCAGTTGAGGCGTTCAGGCTTTTCTATTGATAGCATGTTGGATTTTCTCACACAAGAATGTCCATCACCGAAAGTTTTATTTGAATACAGTATCTTCTCTGATGTCGCTGGGGATATCACAATCGTCGTTGATGGAGAGCCTTTTCTGCTTCACAAGGTAAATTACCATTGCCTAAGGTTGTCAAATTAGTATGTGATTGTACATTCTTCATGATGATTATGTGCAATTCTCGTAAGCACTACAATGTTGGGAGCAACACCTTAATAAGCAAAAAAAGGAAGAAAAATTTTCGTAGTCGCAAGTTGATGTAAATGTCTTGCATCTGCATTTTCATTATAAAGCTGTCTTTAATTTCTTGTTGCAGCTCAGCAACACCACATGAGAGCTTGAGCCTCATCTTTGTACTCAATTCAGACATATTTTGTTTCTAACACTTGGTTCCTCTGTCTAGTTTCCCCTGGTTCAACGCAGCGGGAAGATCCGAAAACTGGTCGCAGAGGCGAAAGATTCGGATTTATCCAAGTTGGAGCTCCTCAACATTCCATCTGGACCCCAAACCTTTGAGCTCGCAATGAAATTCTGCTACGGAATGAACTTCCAGATCACGACGGCCAACGTCGCTCAACTTCGCTGCGTGGCAGAGTTCCTCGAAATGACCGAGGACTACAGAGAAGAGAACCTGATTGCGCGGACGGAGTTGTACTTGGACGATGTGGTTCTTCAAAGTCTCGAACATTCAGTGGAGGTACTATCTGCTTGTGAGTCCTTAATTCCTACGGCCGAGGATGTGGGTCTTGTTGATAGATGTGTGGAGGCTATAGCGATGAATGCTTCCAAGGAACAGTTGGTTTCTGGCTTGTCAAGGTTAGAGTGTGACGACCGCTCAACCGAACTTAAAAGCAGTTGCCTCGACTGGTGGATCGATGATTTATCGGTACTACGGACCGACTTTTATGACAGAGTGATCCGTGCGATGGGAAGGGCGGGCATTCGGCCCCATAGTATCATCACGTCTCTAATGCATTATGCTCAATCATCGCTGAAGGGCATTGAGAAATCTCAGCTTTGGAGTTTGGCGAAAACAAAACCGAGTCCTGGGACTCGAGAAAACGATCAGAGATTGGTTGTGGAAACTCTTGTAGGCCTTTTCCCGGCCGAGAAAAGCTCTTCAATCCCGCTTAGTTTCTTGTTTGGGATGCTGAGGATGGCGACAATGGTAGATGCTGCAATCGCTTGTCGGTTTGAACTAGAGCAGCGGATTTCTTTACGGCTTGAAATGGTATCCCTTGATGACCTGTTGATACCGTCTGTCCAGGTAGGCGATTCTTTGTTCGACATCGATACGGTTCATCGGATACTCGTGAATTTTCTTCAGCGGATAGAGGAAGAAGAAAATGAAGCATGTGGGTATGAGTCCGACGTCCTCGGTTCCCCGTGCCACAGCTCATTACTGAAAGTGGGACGACTGATCGAGTCATATATCGCTGAAATCGCCCCCGATCCATATTTAAGTCTGCAGAAATTCAGTGCTATGATCGAGATACTGCCTGATTATTCTCGCGTTATTGATGACGGACTATATAGGGCGATCGACATATATCTGAAGGTAACACATTTATGCTTGCTATTCCTATATATTCCCAGTTTCTATCAATCAAAACTGATCTGTCCTCTTGATCTTAATTCCTTTCTATTTTGCCAGGCACACCCAATGCTAACTGAACATGAAAGTAAGAAGCTATGCAAGTTCATAGACTGCCAGAAACTCTCACAAGAAGCCTGCAATCATGCTGCAAAGAATGACCGGCTTCCTCTGCAGATGACAGTCCGTGTCCTCTACTTCGAGCAGCTCCGCCTCAAGAATGCAGTGTCCGGGAGTTCAGGAGATGCGTTTTTCTCACAGAAGATAAGCAGCGGCATCCCGAGCGCACCGATGTCCCCACGAGATAATTACGCTTCTTTAAGGAGGGAGAATCGAGAGCTTAAGTCTGAAATCTCGAGAATGAGGGTGCGGCTCAGCGAGCTGGAGAAGGAGCAGATGTTTATGAAGCAGGGGATGATGCACAAATCTGGAATCACAAGGACGTTGTTCACGTCGATCTCGAGAGGCTTCGGGAGGATTGGAATTTCCAACGGTGAGGCCGGAGGAAAGAAACAGAAACCGGGTAGAAAATCCAGAGGGTCGGAAGGGAAAACTGGTAGAAGTAGGAGATATTCTGCATCTAGCTGATAAAGATATGCATAAACTAGCAATCTTTTCCGGACAACATGACGGTCAATTCAAGGGTTCATCTCTTGCTTTTTGTCTTACAACTACCCAAATTTTCTGGCATAACTTTGCAAATAAACTATAGCAAAATGGAAACACGTATGTTATTCGCTCATACATGGAAACAAAAAGAACAGTGCAATCATGTTTTGGAGGTGAAAAGAGCAGAAAAAACCATTTCAAAGATGATTTAAAGATTCACATAAGGGATCCAAAATGCCGAATGAAGACCTTGAGTAAACTTCACTGGTATTTACTCTATCATGTCTGCATATTCCCGAGAAGACGTTTTCGGATCTGCATTCAGGGAAAAAGGAAACACGAATTCCGAAGGCGTATCGCCACTGATCTCTCAATGCTTTAATATTGTCATGGGCAGCTAGAGAATAAGACAAATCAATATGCCGATACATACCTCAGGCAGTTTCTGCCTGAAAACCACATCCAGACGGGCATCGAGAGTGTTCTCGCAGACTATCTTGCCATCCTGGGAAGCTGCCACCACTCCGCCCGAGCTTTTGAACAGTGGCCAAAAAGATTTGTCAGACATTTTTCTCAAAACAACTTGTGTATTAGTTGTAAAAAGTATCGAAATTCTTGTTGCATTTCTTTTGAATCAGAGCAATGCTAACGCCTGGATGAGAAGAAGATTACTCATCAAAGAATTCCAAAAAGTTTTATTCAAGCTAGTGGAATTATGAGCAAATGTGAGCTAAATTACATCAGATCAGATTTTCCCACTTCTAAACCAACAGATAAAGCTATTCATTTAACGCTCGCCACATTTAGAAGAAGAAAGAAAATTTGCAAGCAAAGGTAGGCCTGTTTTACCAAGAAGGCTCGTGAGAATCCACGCCCTTGGGAGGCGGCGGGAGATACACACGGTTGTCGAGTGTGATGGCAGGAGGTGCAACTCCAGCTTTCTCGGCATACGCCCTTTTAGCTTCGTCCAAGACAGATTGAACCAGCTTCTGGTCGACCTCTCTGCACCTGAGCAACACGGCCGGCTCTTGAAGACGCAGTAGGCACTGTCGCAGCAAATGACAGTATCATAGGACATTGTTTTCTCGGTCAAACAGAGGCAACACCGCAAATGTTGTTATCCTCGACAGTCTTTAACTGGTAAAGAAAGTTGCATCTTGAAAAGCATAAGAAAATAGGAGCACAATGACTACCTGGATAATTAAGGCTTTGAGAAGCTTCTTGTAGGCCTTGTTATTGCTCGACGCACTCAGGAGCTCTTTGCTGGCTGATTCTTTGATCGAGTTCACAACGTCGTCCTGCGCTTGAAGGAACCTTATGCGAGACGCGTTCAGTTGCATCGAGTACTCTCTGCACATCACTACTTTAGTAGGGTGACTCAAAATTGCAGAATTTAACAGCAACATTTGAATAACTGGTACTATTGAAAGCTTACATTTTCTTTCTGACTTCGACTTGCTTCGCCTTCCGTTCGTACTCTTGGCGTAACTTCTTCTTCTCGGCTTCGACCAGCTGCAGTTTCTCTATATTGAATTCCTGGATCAAAACACTCCAATGAAACTCTTCGATCGAACAAAACAAAGAACAAAAGCAAGAGCAAATATTCAAATGATGATCATGCATCTGGTTATCAGTTTCCTCCTCTTGGATCCACTTCAAAATTGAATAAAACTCTCGCATCGCCCTGTAGTGTAGATCATGATCGACCACGACGTGACATGAATTCTTTGCAAATCGAATGCAGCTTCAAATGGAGAAAGGGCATGTTTCGATGGCCTGGGTTGCACATAATTAACGAAAAAGAAACGCATTTTCATAGTACAGTTCAGGTGACATGAGAGTGATCAAGAAACCTCCTCGGCAGAGACGGAGATCTCGTTGGCCTTCTCCTCTGCTTCCTGGCGGATGAATCTGATCATCTGCTGAATCTGCTTCGACACATCTCCGTCGTTCATTTTCGCTTCTCCTTCGTTTCTTTCTCCGTCTAATTTCTGCTTTCGAAAAGGCTACAAAGTGCGACGTTGTTTGGCTCGATGTCACGACGGCGAGGCTAATGAGGAAGGAAAACAGCTCGGAAAGTTTAAGAAGAAGAAGAAGAAGATAAAGATGATGATGACGACGACATTTGCACTTTCAGTCGTTGTAGTTTTTCTGTTTGCGCCACGAAATTTCTTCCGATGTTTGCTCCGGTTTCGACAACGTACGTGAGCTTCGAATGGATCCAGATCCCCTTCTTACTCTTTCTCCCTCTCTACGAACTTTCGAATTAGACCTGATCAATGGGCGGGCCAAACGCACCATTAAGCATTTCTTGCTCAAGGCCGTTAATAATGGAAAATATAATTACACCGGCTTTGGATAGGCTCGAACGAATCTAGTAGGTGAGCCGAGTCTCCGAAATGAGTTACTTGTCCAAACTAATTCATTTCGCCCTTCGGGTCGACCTTCGCATAGGCGGACCCGGGCTCGGCGAACTACCTGACCCACCGTCACTTCTAGTTGGATAATACGCGTGTGGTGCATGGATATCACAGACACAAAAGTAGTGGAACGATCTTATTGTCATTACCATATACAAAAGAGAAATCGTAAAAGGTATATTAGATTTTGAGAAAAAAGACGACATATCACCTAAATTTTCACTTGTGATTGTCATCAGGACTCCATAGTAGTAGATTATCCATCCATCATTCCATCGATCTATCATCATCAATGTTATCTCCATAAGAAAGTTTAAATTCGATTTATTCAATATATTTTTAAAAAAAAGACCATGATTCATGAGACACAACAGGACATGCCACTTTCCATAATCTTATTTCCCTTTCCCAATTTTTCTCTCATTGTCATTCAAAAATACAATTGGTCGATGTAAAAATTATTATTTTTTCATTATTAAAGTACAGAAAATTATGGGAATAATCGAATTTGTAATGTTCTCAAGGAACGAAGTACATGGGATTAGGAATCTTAAAAGTTCGATTGCCCACGAATTGACCCTGAAGATCACTCCACTGATCCCCAACGTTCCCCCAGATTCTGTACCCTTCTTCCACCAATTGCCTCCTTATGTCTGATTTGTAGGCAATTGCACTTTGCCCTTTATAAGCCTGCGTCCTGCATTTAAAAAAAGACCAAACAAAAAATATCAAGATCGTTATATTTTGTTTTTAATAGAGGGAAGCACTATATGGAATAAGCAATAAGTTAGGTCACAAGAAAAAAAAAGTTTGAACGCAGGACCTAACTCAAGCAGGATGTAGCGAATATGATACTAATTTTTCATGTCATGAATATTTGCCACATAAGCTAGACGTGGAGCGCCTATTGATAATGTAAGAATCTAAGTGCTGTCTACATCATAAAAATAACAGTCCACCACATATAGTGCCCTTAAGATGAAGTGTGCACTAGTTAATTAGAGCATTTCTACATGCAACACACTCCACTATCCATATTATAGTTTCATATTGGATGACGTGGATTAACATACGTCTTCTACCAATGAAACGTTTTTACATGGACTGGGTTCGGAAATCGAATATAATATAATAGTCGTCAGCTCATGTGAGACTGTTGGGAAGAGACTCGTTACGGTCACTACTCATTGACTGTCTAAGTTTATGATTTAAAATGACCTCATAAATGAGGTAGGAGGGACATAATCTATTGTTATAGTAATTGGTCGACGTTCGGTGGATGTATCTCCCCTATTTCATCAAGTCCAGGATGTAATGTGGTTTTGAAGGATGACATGGTTCGTGATTTTGGAGTGGCCTGATAAAAAGCAAATAAAACTAGGTTTTGCAAGATTATTGTGTGTTATCAATGGAATATCATACATACCTTGCTCTTAATTTTAAGACGCGTTGATTTCAAAGAGATATATAGGTGCTCCAAGAGTATCATATCGTTCATACGGTCAAGAAATTACAGAGCACTAAATTTCACTATTTTAATCATTCAAGGAAAGTAATATAGATAATATTTCATACTTTGTGATTGGTTGAGTAGAGGGACGATGCAACACTCTAAAGAGCACACAGAAAATTCTAAGACATCAAATTGCTTTGGAATGGACAAAAAAGAGAGCATACATATCCATGATTTAAACCGCAAGAGATATCCACATCGTGCCACTAACTAATGAATTGCTATTGTTAAATCGTATATTTTAACGATAAACATGTATACAAATGCCTTGATAAAAAAAAAAGGGTATCGCGTTAACATATCAACTATTATGTTTTCAATAAAGAAAACTATCTAGCTATTAAAAAAATGTGATGTGGCTATCATGAGAATATAATGGATTAAAACTATAGATAATAGATGAACCTATCGAATGTGTAGCCCACCACTTATAATTGCTTTGCCAAGCAAGATTCTTCCTATTAGCAAGCCCAAGAAATATGATTTTGCAGATTCTTTTTCCTATCATACACCAACATGGAATAAAATAGTATATAATGAAAAAAAAAGTAGGACACTTTAAGTCGCAAAGAATAAAGAGAACCCGATTAAACAATTAACCGAAATTGCTTTGTGCTCTAAACCAGAAACAAAGCAACACCCTTCTTCCAATTCTATCAAGTATGAAACCATGCCATAAAATAACATTAAAAAAATTTCATATCATATGATGCATTAGCTAACAAAATAGGGAGGAAATAACAATTAAATTCTTACGGCGATTAGTCTCCATAATCTAACTAAACTTGGGTATTAGAAATCAAGAACTCTATCAATATCTTTCTGTAATGTCTGACCCTCCTTTGAAAATGTCTGACCCTACTGCCATGAGAATCCAAATTGGCCGACGACGTGTTGACTCGAAGAAACCCATTAAGTGTGTGCTTATACATTAATTACATTTGTTTTCTGTGCGTACGAATATAGAGTCATTGCCACTGAATCTCGTTGCAACTTCCTCGCAAAACAAGTAGAGAGAGAGAGAGAGATGGGTTAATTACCTCATGATCAGTCGCTCATAACCAACAAATCCCTGATCAAGCAAATTGTCAACAGTGGCAGGTCCAAGAGTTTCTTGGTCTCTGCCCGTGAGCAAGATGACCTTGAATCCATCATCAACCAGCTTCTGGAACAGCTCCAGCACCGCCGGTATTGCCGGGCATTCTCCTCGCACCGCCCACGCGTTAAACCCTGCCGCATCGAATGGGTCGCATCTACGATAGAAAAAAGTATATAGCGTAATTCACATTAACCCTGAAACAAGCTTCGAGACAGATATCTATATGTATATATACATACCCATATCTCCTTCCCTTGTAGTAAAACCTGTTGGAAATGCATGTATCATCAATGTCCAAGACCCAAGCGTCCATGCCGTCGTCAGACACAGAGATCCTGTCGGCATAAGCCGCGATCTGGTTGACGATCAGGTTGAGGTCCCAGTCGTACTGTCCCCCGGTCATGTAGGACTCAACGTACCGCTGGCACTGGGGTGGGACCGTGCGCCACGCGTGCATATTGTTCGCCTCCACCGCAAGCCTCCAGCTCAAGCAGTATCTGTTGCCGCCTTCTGCCGCCACTGGCGCGTCGCTTGCCCTCGAGTGGTAGCTCGGCTTGCCAAATGTTGCTTTGGGAAAGATGGCCAAGACCACTACGACTAGTAGCCCCTGTACCCGACGCGCCATGGCTCTTATCATGTGAGTTTGATCCTATTGCCAAATGCAGCATCATAATCAGTTGAAGAAGTGCAGAAGATACAAGTGTAAATACTTCCTCCAACTTCTGTATCTTCGAATGTCAATTTAATCTCGATATTTAAGAAATTGGCATTATAACTACTACAGTTTAGTCGTTCGAAACAAATTTCCGCATTGACAAACACGCATCTGCTGCGACAAACATCCATCACCGACGTGGGATTATAGCAAAGCGAATAATTCGGTCACATCACATAATTTTATGGGACGAAAATGGAAGGAAACTGGGCGTCGTTGATCTTACGAGGATCGGAAACCTGGATCTGAACCTGGAAGAGAGACCGATGATCATGTCTGCGTGCGGGAGAACGAGCGAGAGAGAGAGAGAGAGTGGGGTTGGCTGAAAATGTCAAATGACAGAATGGGGGGATGGATATTTGAAACGGCGAAGGGGGTTTATATACGTCTCAGCCAAAGAGGTTTGATATTGAAATCATCGATGATTATGTAGGCTAATGTTCGTCTGCTAATGACACGAGGGACGTAAGTCTTAAGACAACGGGCGGCCTTTAAGCAACGGTCCTTTCGGAGAAACAGTGAAGAAAATGCAACTGTGGTTCGCGGGGGCGACGTAGAAGCCAGGTATTCTCCTCACAAACGAATAGAATATATGAAAGAGTCTAGAACAGACGCTGTTTTACGAAGTTTCCTAACAAAATCAAACACATACTTTTCTTGTAGAAGTGGTCTTAAGATTGAGATACTTTGTTTTTGGACAATTCTCCCATTTTTACTCCATTGACTTTTAGGATTATATTGACAAATCGTCAAAATATTTAGGACCGAAATTGGTACAATTGAAAGATTTAAGATCGAATTGATCTCTATACAATAGGTTTATAACTTTTTGGATAATTTTCCTATCTTTACTCCTTTTACTTTTAGGTCTTGAGCCCATTCGATTTTTTTTTACGCCACAAGTTTGACCCATTAAATTTAAAGAGTCCATAATTTGAGCTAATCAAAATTATACGATGGATAAAACTATATCGACTGCTTTACAGATCGTTTTGCAAAATCCAAAACAAAAGAAACTCTTACAAAGATTCATAGGAAGACCAGCTAAAACACATTAGAATCTAGCATTCTATTGGTGTGTATGATACTCGATGTACCTGCCTAAGTATAAAGACGAAACCCACCTGCAAAATCACAACGTTGGTTGCCTTCTGCAATCTTTGTCTTTTCAGTTTTTAAGAATAGTGCACATCCTCTCTCTCTCTCTCTCTCTCTCTCTCTCTCTCTCTCTCGTAAGAAAGATTGCCTGGCAATTGCAAATAATATCTTCAAATATTGATCATTAGAAAGGCAATAGTATATTTTGTTAATTTAATATCGAAGGTAATCGGAGATAATATGTGAAAATGTAAGTTATGAACAAAACTCATTATATCAATGTTATCCAGTTAGAATTACAAATTTTCATAATTAAAGTATGTGTAACTTTTATTACGTAAATAACTTTCTATTGAACTTTATATTATTTCATATATTATTATATCATAAGCTACCCAAGGATGAAATTGATGTATCTCTACAGCTAATTTATTTATTTCTATATTACAATTAAATTGAAAGAAACAAATTAACTATATTATCAAAATAACCTGAAACTTAGCAAATTAAAATTATAACTACTTGATAATCACCTCTTTCTTATAATCAACTTACATATGAAATTTTTTTTGTCAAAAGTAAATTTTATGTCTATCCTTTACAACGGACTCAATGTGCAAAATTCATTGGTCTACTTGATTGCTAATGATAATTGTAATGTTCTTTCATAATTTTATGTATGTTAACCTACATTTGTCTCTTGATTTGTTGCGTTAGTTAACATTGACAGATTATTAAAATCATTTACTAAGTCCCGTTTGCATATATCTATCTATAATTTGAAAATTAGATTTGGTAGAACAAATAAAACAACCTTAGCAAACTATTTGTGAAATATTATTTGAACAATCTTAGTGATAAATGTACAATCTGAATTATCATTTTTTATTTTTTAGTCATTACTTGAAATTTTGTCTAAACGGAGATTTAGAAAATACGCTAAGAATCATATTTAGTAAATTTTCACTTACGGCGGGCTGCCTTGCGCGGGGCAAGGCGCGAGGCGAGATCCATGTTCCCGCCTTGTCTTGTGCATCCCAAGGTTGAGAGAGGATAAAAGATATTTTACGAGGGCACTTCAATGATCCCTTGGAGCCGGATCATCTAGTATGACTTATCGCGACTCATTACATTTTTTCGTGACTTTGTAAAAGTGTCGTAAGACACAAAAACTTAAAGGTATACAATCGATACTCTCTCTTTTTTATCTAACAACCATCAAGGAATTAGGTATCCGTTTCCATGGATCCTTGCAGCTCCCATTATTTGATTGCTACTTGCCCAAAACAGAAAGGATCCTATCCTTTCAAAGAGACCTTTGGCTCTTAAACATCTTACTTTAGATTGATGATTTGCTAGTAATTTCCTTTCGAGATTAGTGATGTACAAGGTTTGAGATGTTCTATCTCCGTAATTTATCTCAACCTATCATTTGCGTAGAACAGTGACACGTTCAGTGATCCTTTCGAAATGAAACTAAGCGTGACAACTCCATATCAAGATCTTACGCATGCGACATATCAGCAAACTTTAATAACAACTTAAATCACAAAGAAACGAAGAAACGAGAAAGGGCACAAAGGGGAAGAGAAGATTATCGAAGGGAAATCAAATTACCTAACATGATGGTGATAGAGGCAATTTGAATTTGCTTATGATCTCACAGCTGATCTTGAACAAAGTTGTAGCACTCCATGCTCAAAGTTGATCAATGTATAGAGAGATTGAAGAATCTTGTGATAAGAAGGTACCATAGAATGTAAGCCAACCAATGAGCTACTCCAAAGTGGGGTACCAAGATTAGGAAAAAGAAACATTAAAATTGCGAACCAATTTGACCGGCCACACTCATAATTAACAAGAAGATGCACAAATTTTATTTTACTTCATTATTTTGGTGGGGATTGCGTCAGCAAGCAGATATATCGTGTCATCATCTCAAGTGGTTGAATTGACTATTGGAAGAGTCCGGAGAGAGGCGGTGGACCACCATTGGTGGTGGCCGAGGGAAGTGTTGGCGGCTCTCTTTATTTTAGATCTTATAATTATTATTTTTTTGGTCAGAAGATCTTCTAATTATTTAGTCGATCTAATTATCAAGACAAGAAATAATTATCCAGAAATCGAAAAGAACAGTGAATAATTCATTTTTTTCTTTAACTCCTAGATCTCATTTTGCCATTTGAGTCGGTCTATTAGTTCAAAGGTGAGTTAACATTTTCTAACATCAGGAACATTAAATATCGTTTTTATCTAACATATTAAACTTTTAGAACTATTGGTAATGTGTCGATTTTACTTGATATTAAAGTAAGAAATCTTGACTTGATGTTGTAATGTATAAGTAAACACGAATTTGTCGATCCGCAAATACGAGTAAATACCGGCAACATTTACAACTTCGCACAAGCACACATGAACTCAATAAAGATGAAATTTCAATTTTCATTGATTCATCAAATATAAGCTATATTACAAACGAAAACAATACGAGTAAATATGAAACAACAATTCACTAAATACAAAATTTCCTATCAGATAACTCCTAAAAGAGAAAAAAAAAGCAAATCATAAAGATAAAGAAAAAACCTAATCGGATAATTATTAAAAGTGAAAGTCAAATCACGTAACATGTAATACTTTCTAAAATTTTTAAGAATCCTAAAATTAGTTGAATAAAGAAAAGGAACATTCAGTAACAAAATGGTAAATTTATAAAATAAAAAAATTAAAATCAAATTTTGAAGTGCTACACATCATGAGTTCACATCTTTTCAAGTTTCATTTTGCCTCTCCTACGATATCAGAAAATGATTTATTTTACTTTCAAAGTTGTTAGATTTTGCATTATGTCATCATTAAACATGAACATGTACCTTAATATGGATGAACTTGTGTTTGAGGACCTCATAAGATAGGGTAGGTTCCAAGGCAAGGCAAATGCTCTATTCAACCGACAACATGCACACCTACGTTATTATATATCTTCATGTTTTAGTTTTTGACCCAAAATTTAGTCTTACGTGAAAAGAGAAGTGTTAAAATATTTAAATATTAAATAACACATCTATCGAATAGCTTAAACTTTTAGGAATATTGGTAAAGATTCTACAAAATTTTACATTAATAATAACATTTGATTTTTTAATAGATGCGATCCTTTTACGCGCAGCTATCATATAATGGATTTTTTTTAATCCACTATCGATGAATGGAATGATGGTTAAGGGATCTTAAATTTCGAATACATCACATTCCACTTAACTTTTCGCAATCTTATTTCCTTTTCCCAATTTTTTTTCTCATTGTCATTCAAAAATACAATTGGTCGATTTACAATTGTCTTTTTTTTTTCATCATTAAAGTGCAGAAAATTATGGGAATCGATTTGTAATGTTGTCAAGGGATAAAGTACATGGGATTGGGAATCTTAAAAGTTCGGTTGCCCACGAATTGACCCTGAAGATCACTCCATTGATCCCCGACATTCCCCCAGATTCTGTACCCTTCTTCCGCTAATTGCCTCCTTATGTCTGATTTGTATGTTATTGCACTTTGCCCTTTATAAGCCTGCGTCCTGCATTTAAAAAAAGACCCAACAAAAAAGTCACAATGTGGAATAAGCAATAAGTTAGGTCACAAAGAAAAAAAAATTGTACGCGGGACCTAACTTATGCAGGATGTAGCCAATATGACACTAATTTTTGAATTTATGATGTCATGCATTTGCCACATAAGAGTGACGTGGAGTGCCTCTTTATAATGTCAAAAACTACATGTATTCCACGTCACAAAAACAATATGGTCCACCACATATAATGTCCATGAGAGGAAGTGTGCACCGGTTACTTATAGCATTTCCATGTGTAATACACCTGACTATCCAAATTATAGTTTTGTATATGAAGACGTGGATTAACACAAATCTCCTACCATGGAGATGTTCTTAAACGAATAGGGTTCAGAAATCGAATATTAGACAACATCCGTAAGCTCATGTGAGACTCATGGGAGGAGACTCATTACGGTTACTATTCATTGACATGAGTTAATGATATAATTGGACCTCACAAATGAAGTAGCAAGGACATAGTCTATTGGTATGGTAGTTGGTCAACATATTGTGGACGCACCCCCTATTTCATCAAATTGGGATGTGATATGATTTTAAAGGATGACGTGGTTCCTTAATTTCAAGAAATGTCGGTTTCAAAGAGAATTATAGGTACTTCCACGGTACCATGTTATTTATACGCAAACAACTAACGAGGCACTAAATTTCACTATTTTAATCCTCCGTAGAAAGTAATCTCTATGATATTCTGTACTTTTTTATTGATTGGGCGGAGGGGTGACGTGACACTCTGAAGAGCACACAATTTTTTTTTTTTATGTTTCTGATTACTTAGAGCCTCCAAATTTCAGGACATCAAATTGCTTCGGATTGGACAAAAAAGAGAGCATGCATATCTATGATTTAAACCATTAGAGGTATCCACGTCGGGCCACTAACCGATCAATTGCTATTGTTAATCGTATATTTTGAGGATAAACATACAAACAAATGCCTTCATAAAAAATAAGCGTGTCATGTTAGCATGTCAACTGTCATATTTTTTATAAAAGAAAACTACTTACTATAAAAAAGAAAAAAGTGATGTGGCTACCATGAGATTCATGGATTGAGACTATAGATAATAGATGAAACTATCGAATGTGTAGCCCACCACTTATCATTGCTTTGCCAAGCAAGACTCACTATTTCCATGCCCCTATTTCTAATTAAAGCGTCAAATGTTTTTTTTTTCCATAAAACATATTATTTAGCCTGAGAAATATGATTTTGCAGATTCTTTTCCCATCATGCACCAACATGGAATTATAAAATAAACAATGGAAAAAAGAGTAGGACACCTAAAGTTGCATAGAATAAAGAGGACCCGATTGAGCACTTAACCCAAATTGCTTTGTGCCCTAAACCAGAAACAAAGCAACACCCTTTCTTCCAATTCTATCAAGTATTAAACCCCATGCCGTAAAATAACTTAAAAAAATTATATCATGTGACCTAATAGCCAATGATTATTAAATTGCTATAGCGATTATCCTCTATAATATAATTAAACTTGGTTATTAGAAATCAAGAACTCCATCAATATCTTTCTATATTCCCACTTTCAAAAATGTTTGGCTTTATAGGCATGAAAATCCATATTGGCGGACGACGCGTTGACTCGAAATAACCCATCAAGCGCGTGCTTGTGCGGATTAGATTTGTATTCTGTCCGTGCAACTAAAGAGTCATTGCCACCGAATCTCGTTGCAACTTCCTAGCAAAGAAGTACAGGGAGAGAGAGAGAGAGAGAGAGAGAGAGAGAGAGAGAGAGAGACAGGGAGATGGGCTAATTACCTCATAATCAGACGTTCATAGCCATCGAATCCCTGATAAAGCAAATTGTCAACAGTGGCAGCTCCAAGAGTCTCTTGGTCTCTGCCCGTGAGCAAGATGACCTTGAATCCCTCATCAACCAGCTTCTGGAACAGCCCTAGCACCGCCGGTATTGCCGGGCACTCTCCTCGCATCGCCCACGCCTTAAACGTCGCCGCATCGAACGGGTCACATCTACGATAGGAGAAAGTGTATCGCGCAATTCACATTTACCCTAAAACAACCTTCAAGAGCAATATCTATATGTATATATACTATACCCATATCTCTTTCCCTTGTAGTAAAGCATGTTGGAAATGCATGTATCATCAATGTCCAAGATCCAAGCGTCCATGCCGTCGTCAGACACATCAATCCCATCGGCATAAGCCATGACCTGGTCGACGATCAGGTTGAGGTCCCGGTCGTACTGCCCCCCGGTCATGTAGGACTCGACATGCCGCTGGCACTGGGGAGGGACTGTGCGCCAGGCGCGCAAATTGTTCGCCTCCACCGCGAGCCTCCAGCTCAAGCAGTAGCCATTGCCGCCTTCTGCTGCCAGTGGCGTGTCGCTCGCCCTCAAGTGGCAGCTCAGCTTGCTCAATGTTGCTCTGGGAAAGATGGCCAAGACCACTAGGACTAGTAGCTCCTGTATCCGATGCGCCATGGCTCTTATCATGTGAGTTTGATCCTATTACCAAAAATATACAGCATCATATTCAGTTGAAGAAATGCAAAAGGCACAAGTATAGATACATCCTCCTATTTCTGCGTCTTCAAATGTCAATTTAATCTCGATATTTAAGAAACCAGCGTTTTAACTACTACAGTTTAGTCGCTCGAAACGAGTTTCCGCATTGACAGACACGAAACCAGAGCGACAAACATTCATAACTGATGCAGAATCATAGCGAAGTGAATAGTTTGGCTACATCACACGATTTTACACAGCGAAAATGGAAGGACGAAACTGGGCACCGTCGATCTTACGAGGATCGGAAACCTGGATCTCAGCCTGGAAGAGAGACCGGTGAACATGTGTGCGTGCACGGGAGCGAGACCGAGAGAGATGTTAGCTGAGAATGTGAAATAACAGAATGGGGGGGTGTTTGAAATGGCGAAGGGGGGGTCTGTACGTCTTAGCCAAAGAGGGTTCATATATAACAAAGACATGATGATGTAAGCTGCGTTCGTCCGTGGATGACGCAAGGACTAAAGTCTTCGACAACGGGCACGTTTTAAACGACAGCCCTTTCGCGGAAACAGTGAAGAAGCTGCAATTGTGATTCCCGTGATTGACATATCGGCCAAGGATTCTCCTCGCAAATGACTAAAATATACGCAGGATGTAGAACAGACGCTGCTATATGAAGTTACCTAGTGTAATCTAACGGGCGTGGTATGACTCTCTTCTTGTAGAAGTGGCCCACGTTCGCAGAGAATGGCGTGTAAGAAGAAAACTCTTGTGATTATTCTAAGATGTTCATCGAATTGGAGACTTGTCTGCAAGGAAAACGTCTCCCTCTCTCTCTCTCTCTCTCTCTCTCTCTCTCTCTAGAAGAGATTATCAAATTGGAACCTGTTGAAAACTCATATAAAAATTTTCATTTAGAGAATGCGTAGAATGGGTTGTGAATCACTTGGTCTTTTTGCTTTTGGCAACTAATCCATGATTATTAAATGTCGCATCGTGGGAACTAATTTTTCGACAGACATAAAGGTATGTTCTATTCATGCTTTCGATTTATCTCGCATTTAATTATTTGATACGGCGAGAGATTTAATTCGTGTTACGTCGAATGACTCGTTCCGAGCGAGGTCATCGGCTTTGATTCATTTTATACGTTTCGTTTTTCTAGCCTGCCTACCACATTGACCATGAGATGAGTTCGGTAAAGAAGAACTGAGGGAGAGCCTTGAATGGTTCTGGGGTTTGGAAGAGAAAACGGTAAAGTTTGCATTTTTATTTTTCTAGCATTTTCGCTATACAAACTAAAAATAAAAATTGAATATATATATATATATATATATATATATATATAATGTTATTTCTGGTGGGTCGGGCCAGGACTTGGGCTTGAAAACTCCTGCCCAAGCCCTCCCCAAAATCGACTAGGCCCAAAAGTTTGGCCCACTGGTCATCAGACACGTAATCGAGTCTAGTGGGTGGGTAGGGTCGAGCTAGGGATGGGCACGGGGAGGCGGGGCTCCACCTCCTCGTTGGGCCCCAACTTGCACGGAGTGGATTTTCCCCGCAAGAATCAAGAATCAGGTGACGGGGATTCTAGAGGAGCAGGGCAAGGCTGATAACAGGCCCTCTTGACCCTCTATATTTTTTGTTTTAAGAAAAGGGAATACTGTGTGTTTAGATAATTTAATATATACGGTAATCGGAGATAATAAGCATAGATGATTCTAGAAGCATCTTAGTGTACTTTTTTTAATTTATTATAGATGCTAATCACAAATAATATATCAAAATTTAAATTAACAATATAACTCATTATATCAGAGTTATCTTGTGAAAATTATGATTTTTCATAGTTAAGTATAAATAACTTTTAGTACGTCCACAAATTTCCATTGAACTTAACAATATTTGTGATAAAAATTTCATCCTAATACAATAAAGATTATTTGAAAAATTATTTGAGCAATCTTAGAAGAAAAAAATGAAAATTGCTTCATAACCACCTCTTTCTGTAATCTACTCAAGTGTGAAAAGACATGTTAAAAGTAAATTTTAAGCCTATCCACTAAAATAGACTCAACGTGCAAAAGTCATCAGTCTACTTGACTGCTAATAATTTTCTTACATAATCTAATGTATGTAAACCTACATTTGTGTCCTGATGATATTGCATCAATTAACATTTTCAAATTAGTAGAATTATTTTGTAAGATATAATTGGAACAGTTAATTTTGAAGAACAAAATAAAACATCCTGAGCAAAATAATGTGAAGTATCATTTAAACGATCATAGTAAAAAAGTTGCACAAAACTTGGATACAGAAAATTTGCTAAAAAAAAGAAATTTTCGAAATTCTCACTTCCAACAGGGCGGGGCCTTGTCGGCGAGGTGCCCGACTCGCACTGCTTCCCTGCCTTGTCCAATATCCATCCCTAGGTTGAGAGAGGATCGACATATATCGTATTATGGTCGTACTTCTATAATCCCTCGCGATGGATTCCCCGGTTGTAATTTGTCAAGACCGATTATATTTTTTCGTAACTCCTATTCACAATGTCATGATAGCCGAAAAATTTAAAGGGCTTAGAATCAACATGTCAAACTTACTGTTTTTGTTCGACAGCCATCGAGAGATTAGGCATGTGTTCCCCATGAATTTTAAAAACCCAGTTATATGATTGCTGGATGCCCAAAACAGAGAGGATCCTGTCCTTTTAATGAGACCTTCGAATATTAAACATCTTATTCTTGATTGAGGATTTGCTGATAAAGGCTTTTTCAGAGTATTTTCTAAGATATTTTTCAATTATTTTTTATCTTTGTCGATGACAAATGATAGTGCCACCACAACCAACAGCTCTCAAAAAGTGAGCATATAGTATTTCATCACCCATTAGTTTAAGTGGAACCGTATATATTTAGATATTTCATACCTATTCTGTGGTGCACTTATCTAATAATAACAAAACAAATAGTGATGTACAAGGTTTGAGATGCTCCATCTTCTTGTTTTATCTCAACATATCATTTGTGTAGAACTAAGCTTGATGACCATATAACAAGATCTTACGCATACGATGACATCAATCATTTTAACGTGAGACCATGAACAAAACGGAGTGCATATTTTATCGTTCTTAGCGATTAGTTCGACGTTTTCGGGGTGATGGATCACCGCGTTCTCGCGCAGTAGCAAACTTAAGTAGCAGCATTGGATTAATCAAAGAGAGGGAAAACTCGAAACACGCGTAAGATCACATAGAAACGAAGGGGAATAGAAAATTATCGAAGGGAAATCAAAATTACCTAACAAGATGGTGACGAAGGCATTTTGAATTTGCTTCTGATCTCACTGCTGATCTTGAACAAAGTTGCAGCACTCAATACTCAAAGTTGATCGATGGGTTTGCGTATATATAGAGAGAGATTGAAGAATCTTGCCATAAGAGGGAGCTATAGAATATGGGCCAGCCAATGAACTACTCCAAAGTGGGGTATAAAGAGCAGAAAACAGAGACATTAAAATTACGAACCCATTTGACCGACCACACTCAAAAAATAACAAGAAGATGCACAAATTTTAATTTTGTTTTATTTCTTTTGGTGGGGTGACGTCAGGGAGCACATATATCATGTCATCCACCCAAGTGGTGGATTTGACTCTTGGAAGAGTCTGGAGAGAGACGGTGGACCTCCCATTGGTGGTGGCCGAGGAAAGAGGAGCAAATTGCGTAAAAGATCTCGAACTTTGGATTCAATTTTCAATTCTGCCCTCAATTTTTTTTTTAATCTAAGAAGATCCTCAATTTTCACTCTAGTTCCAAAAACTACCCGCTCTTTTCAACGTCATCACTGGTTTCTTCAAAACTATTAACATCAAGAGGTTGTTGTTCCATAAAAATAGTGAGGGTGTTGATAAAGACATGGGCACTGATAATGAACCATTAAATGGCCCTGATATTAATAATGTTAGAAAAAAATAGTGGCGATTTTTTGATACATGAGCAGATTGGGACTATGGTGAAAGTTGGGAAAAAAGTTCGAGTAGAATTGAGATTCAACCTAAAGTTTAGATTTTTTAAAGAGAATTAGTCCTGGGAAAGTGATGACACCATTTTTTCTTATTATTAGTAAATCCAATCTTTATTTTGTTCGATTAAAGTGTTGGTTCACTAGCCATTACGCTCTTTGTCTGTTTTGAGTTTTTTTTTTAAGATAAAAACAAAATTCCTTTACAAAGTGTAGTTTTTCCAAATACTATTTAAACAAAGTTGTTTTCAATGCACTTTTAAATTACAACTTACCAAACACTATTTGCATTTTAAAAAACCTCTTTAACCTGAAGTCCTTTGCATTTTCCCAAAAACTTTCCCCAAAAATCAATCAATAGGCACCCTTAGACTTTAATTGATATTTTAAATGGATCGGAGTTTCACCGCATGGTGTAAAATTTATTTAGTCAATCTAATTATCAAGACAAGAAATTATTATTCAGAAATCGAAAAAGAACCATAAGTAATTCCTTTTTCTTTTTAACTCCTGGATCTAATTTTACAATTTGAGTTGGTCTCATAGCTCATACATAAGTTAACATATTCCAAATTTTTCGATAGCAAGCATGCTTTTATCTAACATCGTAAATTTTAAGAACTACTAATATTGTGTCCCACAAAATTTTAAATAGTATCAAGGTAGGAGGTCTTAAATTGACGCTGTAAGGAATAAGTAAACCCGAATTCGTCAATCCAGAAACACAAGCAACACTCACAACACTTTCGATGTCGCACACACACAAACTCAAAGGATAAGTTATATTACACACGAAAACAAAACCAATAAATGCTAGAAACGGCAATCAACTAATTACAAAATCTCCTATTAGATAACTCCTAAAAGAGGAAATAACGTCTATTAAATCTTAAAGATGAATAAAAAATCTAATCGCATAATTATTAAAAGTGAAAATCAGATCACCTAAGATATCGTAATACTATCTAAAATTCCAAAAATCCAAATATTAAGTTTAATAATGAAAGGAAACATCAGATAGTAAAATGCTAGATCTGTCAAGAAAAAAATTTAAAACAAATTTTGAAGTGCTCTGCATCATGGGTTCGCAATCGCAAGGCTTCATTTGCTTCCCCTAAGATATCCAGAAATAACATTTTTCATCATTAAACATGAATACGTACCTTAATATGAATGCACGTGTTTTATGTCAATGTTGATTGTATTAGTAACTAAAATTGTGGCATTTTTTATTCGATAAAAATTTAAAGCAAACTATAGGATGATTTGGGGTACCTTGGAAACCATGAAAAAAGACCTTATAATATAGATTTAAGGTTTCAAAAACTCGGAATCGATATTAATAAGGTCGGTTCCAAGGTAGCAAATACTCCACTCACCTTGGAACATGCACGACCACATTATTATATATACGTATATATATTCATGTTTTGGTTTTAGGCCCAAAATTTAGTCTTATATGTAAAGGGAAGTATTAGGGTATTCAAATGTTAAATAACAAATCTATCTAACAGCTTAAATTTTGAGGAATTTCTATAGTGATCTCACAAAATTTTACATTAATAATATCGCTTAATTTTTGAATAGATGCGACCCTTTTACGAGCTAAAATCGAAGCAATTGTATAATGGGATTTGTCTTTTATCCACTATCTATGAATCAGAAATGATGGTTAAGGGGTCTTTTAACTTTCGAATGCATCACATCCCACCTAACTTTGCACTGGCCAATCCCATGCATGTTTAAAAAGTGAAACTCAGATCGCCTAATATATGAGGGATTTTTGAAATTTTTGCATGCTTTGATTCCTTATATAGAAATTATGAATATATATTATATGTACGTATGTATGTATGTTTCTACAACCAATTATAATTAGTATTGTTTCCAGAGGATCTTAGGGGGGCCGGCCTCACATATTAGGTAGCCAAAAAAGTGGGAAGGGAGTCAGCGACCAACAACTCGGACCAATTGCGTGCCTTTTTCTGCAGCACACTCGCACCTTATTGGCTGACACGGTCCAATTGGGTGAATCAATGCGCCGCCTCATCGATTGCTGTCCCCGACGAGGTTGGAGGTCACGAAAAATCGGGAAGATGACTTGACAGTTGAGATAGTTATTTCAGGTCAACAAATGCGGACGAGGCAATTCACGTAAAGAAAAATACATATCTACTCGAAAAGATTATATGAATCAAATTATGACAGTTCAAGGATTATTTTGAACAGCAAACAAAAATTTGAATTGTACTATCGTTACCCATCATGTTCTTCAAGAACATATTGCTCTTAAATCATATGGATCAGTCGGTTTGAATGTTACTTGGCACACCTCCCAAGTTTGGTCAACAAAGTACGTATTTCTCCTATATCTAACAAAATCGATAAGGTAATACGCATAGTAGTGTTTTTGCATTCTATTATTCTGACAATAGAAATTTGTTAGGGATTTGGAGTTCTTGACATGATAGAGGAGTCTCAATTCAAAGCCTCTTGGAAGAAATAATCTGTCTTTGGATCATTATGGACTATGCTCTTCACCTTTCGCCTATTTTCCATGTCTTCTCTATCGTCGTCTCACCATCCACTTGTTAGAGTTGCGCTCAGAAAGTCCCACATTGAATAAGTAATATAGCGTGGAGTAGTTAATATATTCAAGTTGACTCATGACTTATTGATTTAAGTTTTTGAGTAAAGTTGAGTTCAACTGGATATGTTGATAAATTCGGACTATGGTTCTCTCTTTGGCAATCTCTACTTCTGCTGGATTCGAACTATGGTTCCCTCTTTGGCAATCTCCACTTCTGCTGCACGCTCCCGATAAATGGTATGAAGAAATTTGGTGACTAACCGAGGGTGTAGCAATGCAGGCTCGATTGACCTTGAATGAGATTTAAGTTGAGATATCTTGATGCAAAAAGATAAACTTAAACTTTTAAGTGAAGTTTGTGCACTTTCAACACCAAATCTATATAAATTCTTTACGGTCAGGCGATGATTGACCAATGCTCTATATACTATATACTATGTGAAAAAACCTTACACAATATATATATATATCTCTCTCTCCACCTATGCTCGTGTGCCGGCTTGCCATCATGCCTTGTCACTTCGTTTATTGCCCCTTGCCGCCATCAAGAGAGGGTAGTGGCGGCAATGGTGGCGAGGTTGGTTGGGTGGTGGTGGATCATGGTATCAAAGTAAAGATGTTATGAATTTAAGTCTTTTTTTGTCTTTTTCTGCTTTTTCAATTACATATTTTCACGCTATAAACTTAAGCTAAAGTCCAATTTACGCGTAAAGCAGAGTATTAGAATATTCAACTATTAAACCACCCCTTTATCTAACACCTTAAATTTTTGGAACAATTTGCAGTAATCCCACAGATTCTTCGGTGGCAAATCAAGCTAACTTGGAGAAGGTTCAAGACAAAGAAATTTTGCACATCAAATGTCATTCTCCGAGAGAAATAAATGTACCACGTTCATTGGATCGTGCCTTAATGTTTCAAGCTCCGCTTGTCGCCTTCACGCTTTTCAACCTTGTTTCGCAAAGCACTCGACGCATGAACGGGAAAAAGGCTTTCCTCCGAATGACACGCAAAAACGACAAGTGCTTGTAACTTTCCACCTAAAGTTCGTGGAAATTAATCGATGGGGTTGGCGAATCAAAGGGATTAGGGTTCCATCGTGGCATGTTATCAACACCACGTCTAGAAAAACCTAATATCCACGTGGAGCACACGCAAGATGCATAAAGACGGGACTATTAGAAAAAGAGAGAAAGTTCACAAGTCAAGTTCAACAAAGATCGTGACGAGGATGCTTGTGTTAGTGGGAAACGCATGTCACACTAGAGAATAGTAAGCAAAGGAAGGAACCCTTGTCATATGGCCAAAGTGACACCCATGAAGCTAATGTCTTCTCGATCCTGTTCTCACCGTGATAGATCATTCGAATAGATCTCGTCTTGAGAGAGAACTCTGCTTGTTAAGATGACTTGGCTCGTTCTGGCGTGGTCAGACCTTCCCAAAGGAGTTTCGGAAATCACCATGCAAAGTGGTAACTATTTACTTATGAATCTTGCTTATGAATAAATATCACAAGGGCCGACCAATCCGACGACCCATTCGACGTGGGACTTGGAGCATCACGGAGTCCCATGCTTAAACTACTAATGTCCTCGAAAGTGTTGGTCCATATTGCCCTTTGATTCCTCCCCATCATATGGGTGACTCAGTCCATCCTACCCTCTCGTCATACACCCCATGTGAGACGGGTTTGATCGTTTCACTTTTATCAAATTCCATTAATTGATAAAAAGCATAACCAAACATATCTTCTTATTTTTGCAATCTAGGTGCACAAGTATAAGAATAAATTTTATATACTCGATATTTGCAAGATTTGGGGTATATTTGAACTATTGGCCAGACTAGATGCATGGAAACTCGTCGAAACTCATCCAGCTCTTACATCTTCAAACCGAGTAAAACAATTTCAACAAAGATGAACCACTTCTTTCAAACTTAATGAATTTGCAACCAGGGTTACTTCCCCATCCTTGTGCATCCCGTAAGACTTTATCATAAGATGGCGGACCCGATCTCCCGAGATCATTTCAATTTATTATGTTACACGATCGGCTTTATCGATCAAATCATCCATAAACTAAGCCTATACGCATGCGCAACATTTTCATTTGCAGGCAATAGCACCGCCAGAGCTTCTCCATCCAATGAAGATTTTGTAGGATGTTTGTGGGGGGCGAATGTCAACTAGAAGGATTGGAAGGAAATGCTTCTTTTCCCCCAATTTTCAACAAAGAGCACTTGTACGATCCCGAAATACAAATGCTATTTTTTTTTGGCAAGAGTTGTCCAAATCAAGTAGCTTTTAGTGCTTCCTTTGCACCCACTTTAATGGGTAGTGGCCCATGTTAGTCGAACCGACTGCCAGTACTTTCATTACACGAGATACCATATGGCCATTGGAAGAATGTATAATAGGATTCAGCAAATCTTGCATATAAAAATATAGTGGATGCCATTTTCTCCAACCATTTGCTTGTTTTGATTCTCTCACAATCATGGCGGATCTTGAACCTATATTTCAGGGGACATCAAGAATTTTTCTAGGTGAATTATACAATTTTTATGTTGCTATCTCAAATGTGACGGGGTGTGTGCACGTGTAGATATAGTCGTAAGCATAATGAGTTCATTTTGTGCCTACCTTATTGTATGGTAAATTCCACAAGTTGATCTGGCACGAACCCTGTGGGTTCACAAACACGGTTGACTCATAGTCTACCTCAAGTTATGGTAAAGTTCAATTTTGCAACCATGGTCGAAGTATAATCACAGAAACGGACTAAACCCTTGTACCGTAATTTAATGGTCGTGTGTTTTTACATACGTGTGTGCACGCATTTTTAATGCAAATTTACATATTTATATCTACATTCCCAGCAACCAAGATATCGAATGTACCTATTTAAAGTTATCGGGGATGTCGATGATACAGAGCTTTATATCTCCCCAAAATTCCATCACTTAATATAAACTCCAAAACAAATGACCACCATTTTTTATGCTATAGGTTATTTAATTCGTGGGGCCGGATGGGTCGACATGTTATGGCCGCCCCCACAACCATATGTTTATTGCATACTCATTCTTGAAGAAAAGTGGGTTCTGGCATTTGTTGAAAATTTGTTCCCGTAATTCGATAAAATGCCCTTATCACATCTCTAGCTAGAATTTCTGTTATAAGATCAAGACATCTTATTTCATTCATGTATCTTGAAATATGTTTAAACCATTTAAATATTAAAGGGTTAATACCACGAAAAGCTCCAAACTAATTTTTTGACCACCAAAAATCCTAAATTTGTATACCTGTGTCAATTTTATCCTAAACTAATTTTTTGACCATAAAAACTCCAAACCGATATATTTGTGACAAATTTAGCCTCCATTAAATTGGATTAACACCACGAAAATCACAAACTGGTATATTTATAACAAACAGAGGGTAAAACTCTAAACTGATACACCCGTCAATTGCGACATATCATTCAACTCAAAAATTTGGCTGTAAAATTTAACGAAAACTAGTGGAAGGTAAAATTGTCACAGATGTACTGGTTTTGGGTTTTTTGTAGTAAAAAAATTAATTTGGGGTAAATTTGTCACAAGAGTACTAATTTGGAATTTTCCGTGATATTAACCCAATATTCAATATAATAAGAGCAAAGGAAAATGAAAAGAAGAAGAAAAAGAAGTAGATGGAATTAATAAATAAATTGGCAATTGGTTATGAGTAGGTATGTCAATTTGAATTTCTTCTTTTTCAATTTGGGAATATAGAATGCCATGCACACATACGATACAAATGTTTTTTTTTAAGAAAAGCAAAAGTGAGAGATGTTGGTAATGTGAAAATCATTTCAATTTGGAAAATACTTTTTTTTAGGGAAAATTCCAATTTGGGGTCCAAAGTAGGGCCATTTTCTCAATTTGGGGTCTCAAGTGGACTTAGTGCCAAATTGGTACCCAAAGTCCTCAAAAAATGTCAAACAAGGGTCTGGGTCGCCGGCCGGCCAAAATACCCGCCGGCCGGCGATCCTGCGACTGTTCCGGCGAGCTCAGGTCCCTGCATCCTTCCTGTGCTCGTCCCTGCATCTCTCGAGCCGCTCCTCCACGGACCTCAGGTCCGCCTCCTTCCTCCGGGCCTCCTCCTCGCACTCCTCGGCCCTCCGTCGCGCCGACCGTAGCCCCTCCTCCTGCGACGCGACGGCGCGGGCCTGCTCCTCGAGCTCCTTGGAGCGGCGCTCGAGCGACCGCCGGACTCCATCCAGGTGGTCCTCCAGGTCCTTCCACGGGAGCGTGAAGGAGAGGAACGAGGAGAGCTGCGACTGCAGCTGCTCGTACGCCTTGGAGAGGTCCTCCTTCTTCACCTCCGCCCGCTTCAGCTCGCCGGCGACTTCCTCCATCGGAGCACCAACGCCGGAAAAACCACCACCCGAAGGGGAAGAGCACCCACCGCCGCGGAGGCGGCCCTCGCGGCGGGCGAGGGCAACCCTCGCCGGATCCTCGCCCGCCCAGCCCAGGCGAGGGCGACCCTTGCCCGGCCCTGGGTCGCCCTCGCCTGGGCTGGGCGGAGGTCGCCGGCCTCAGGCGGAGGCGGCCCTCGCCTGGGCTGGGCGGGCTAGGGCGACCCTGCGCCGGAATTGGCGGGATGTCACAGCCCTCGCCTGGGCTGGGCGGGCGAGGGCAACCCTCGCCCGGCCCTGGGTCGCCCTCGCCGGCGAGGGCCGCCTCCGCCTGAGGCCGGCAACCTCCGCCGGCCCCGGCAATGGCCGGCGGAGGGAAAGGAGAAAAAAAACAGATGAAAAGGAACAAAAAAAAACAGAAAAAAAATATATATAAAAACACCGTTTCCGTTCGCCGGAACAGTCGCGGGATCGCCGGCCGGCGGGTATTTTGGCCGGCCGGCGACCTAGACCCTTGTTTGACATTTTTTGAGGACTTTGGGTACCAATTTGGCACTAAGTCCACTTGGGACCCCAAATTGAAAAAATGGCCCTACTTTGGACCCCAAATTGAAATTTTCCCTTTTTTTTTATCTATCTTTTTTCCCCTTTACTAAGGCTAAAAGAATAGTTGAAGCTAGAATGGACTTTGAGCAGTACATGGGCCAGAATAAAGACGCCTAACTAGCTGCGGCTTCCTTTAAGACCCACGAGCCCAATAATCTTATTAATTGTGAATATTTAGACAAGAGATCGAACCTTAAGAGTACTTTCTTAGAAGCAATATGTTGCCAAATAACCCGAAATTACAAAAAAAAAAAAAAAAGAAGAAGAGAAACCTGGAAAGTTTTGAACTTGGTAATGCCAAGTAGAGTTTTTGTCAAGTTTGTTGATAATGTGAAAATTATTTCATACAGCATCTTTGATGACATCACATACGAAGAGACTAGGCCATGAGTGATTGATTTTACACTGTTCAAGTAATTAACCGCGCTAATTATTATTTTCTTTTTTGGGGCGAAGTATCATATATCATCTCGAAGTTAATTCCTCATATCAATTTCCATCCTTACGTTTCACGATCTGCATTTTACATCTCCATGTAAAGTCCCCAAGCTCAACCGATGAAATCACCCCTCTCTCGAGAAAGGCCAAGGATAAACGCACCCCGGTTGGGCCTCTCACCAACCTTGACAGCCGCCACCACGCCTACCATTGCCCGACACCGATCACCAAAGCCTCGGTAGCTAAAACCCCACCACCCCCACCCCCATCATCTCTCTCTTCGCAGGCCCGAGTTCTAAACGGAGCTTGTGGGTCCAAGCAAGGTTTGTTCAGAGTTTGGCCATGGCGAGCTCGTGCAGCTCAACCTCTGAATTAGAGTTCGAGCGGCCCGATCCGACCTCTATCCAGGCCTCGATGCAGGTCGCAACCATCTGAGGTCAGTACAGCAGTGACGGCCTCCAATCGAGGTGTAGAGCTTGACAAGGAGGGAGGGACAGAGGGAAGGAGAGAGAGAGAGAGAGGATGGAGTGAAGGAGACGGACGACGGCGACGATGGATGGTGGCTTGGATTGGGATGGTGTGGCTAGGTCCAAATAATCAACCAAGAGGGGGATGGATTGGTTTTTTCAACAAAATACAGACTAATTTTGTATAACCAAACCCCACTAGCATCTCAAATAGGCCAAACCCCACTAGTTGTGCCAGCATTACAAATACCGCCTCATCACAAGCGTAGAACCTGCGCCTCGCGAGACTAGGCCTCTTTCTACAGCAAGCCCGCCAAGACTAGGTAATTATTGGACCATCTAATGGTCGCTCTCGCCCAAGGTTGCAACATACGGTTGTACTCTTCAGGCATAATACAGACAAATGTGTATTCTTTCTTTAATGTTGCACATATAATGTGTCCAGAATATTTTAGGATAAAAATCGGCAGGCCTTTTTTTAAATCAAAGTTCACAAACAGCATGAAAATCAACTCCACCTACGGAGCCATCTGTCTTCTTGTCCCCAACTCAATGCTGGCATATTGGCCCAGTTTAAAAAATCGGTGGAAGTTGAACTGTCTAGGAAACTACGAAGACAAAAAAGGAGACTTGGAGAATATTAGATGCCAGGATTAGTGCACCTTGTCCATAGAATATGGTCATTATTAATTTTAATCGTAATTAGTTCATCCTTGCAGCATACGTTTACTAAATGGAGGGAATTTCAACATTTCAATCGAATTCAATTGAAATTAGAGCATGTAGGTTGTTTTGAGATGTACACTTGTTACCTAACCACTCGAAAATGTGAAAAAGGGGGTCACATTGGATTCCAATACCATACCTAAAAGGGGGCATCTAATCTTTGGAAAAAAAAATGAAGAGGACTTAGCAGCGTTCCAGTCACATATGTCATGTAAGCATAAATATGTACTGCGAAGCGTGAATTGCATGCATCCTTCTTTTGGCTTGCAAAGGACATTACATATGGTGACCTACAAATACCAAAGTAGAAAAAAAATTCATTTTTTGCAATTTTCATCGAGTTAGGTTAATTCGCGAAATGACCGATTCAGATGTGACAAATTCTGTGTCCGGATAACAGAGTCAGCAAACTTGAACATCATGGATGAAACCATACCCAATAAGTAATCGAGCCAAAAATCCGATTATCCATTATTATTATTATTAGGCAAGCTTTTTGTAGAAATCAAAACGCTTAAAGTTAATGGGAGCTCCTTCTTCACTTTTTTTTTTTGTTCCCTTGTTCTTTATATGTATATGATGACTCGAAGAAAGACCCCTGTGATTACAAACTAAGGAACCATCAAATCATATAGAAATATGAGTTGCTCGGTCAACACATATCTTGATCACGTTACATACTTTCTAGTGGTCCAATCCATGTCAACAAATAGTAATTTTTGTTTCATAAAGAATGTTGATCCCCACATATTGTAGGTCACTAAAGTTACTTTTGTTGATTGCATGATAAGACAAATGTCAACTGATAATTGGTGGCCACATCACCACATCGTCTAAGGGGATTTCATCTGCAGTCAAGAACCAATTAGTCCGCTCGGATCCCTTCTTTTATTTTTCATTTTTTCAATCGCATAGCCTACTAACGTACACCTGATTAGTTACAGTAACACATCGAATGTTATTTTCCAAACATCCGATGTAGCCACGACAGACATTACAATCGGTGAAATAAGATCCACATCACAATAGTATAATGCTAATATCAAATAATAAAAAATTAAGCTCATGGAGATAAATCTGGTTCTTATTGCGTTAAAAAGTCCAAGAATGCAAATTTTATCTAGGGCACATTATGATGGACCACATTGGAAATTTTTGTCCCTGCCCACTAAACATTAAAGTGCACATCTACAATTGTTCCCCCCTTTGAATGCATACACCCTGGAAATTAGATACCGTGCACAATGTTGTCCAAGTTTTTGCTATTTCGTGCAAAACTAGTTGCTGAAAACTTTAAGTGGCTTCACGTGCATCAATAATTACACTGAGACCCCACCTGATTTCAGCAATTCCCATTTCTGGCCCTTCTAGATACATTAATTTACACCAACAGCCCCTGTGGGCTCCACAACTTTAAGCCAACCTAATTACAAAATAAATAAAAGAAATACTACGAGGACAAAATTAAATAATTTGGTAGGGCCTGGCAGAAAATTGAATTAGCTAAGTAGGGACCGTTGGTCGTCACTTTCGTGAGGGGGGTCGTCTCCATTGTCCGCGTTGACAAAAGAAGAAGAGCCAGCCATTCTTTTCCCACGTCTCTTCATCTTCGAATAAAGAGAGAAATTGTTGGTATTCCTAGAGAGCAACATAGGATTAGTTTCTTGCCACAACATTAATTTCGAGGACGACTTTAAGCGACGAAAAACTCTTAATTATAATGGGAATTAATTGGCCGACCGATTGCTAAATGGTTATATTGGAAAAAAATTTAGTATGATTGCGTCATGGTGGAGTTCAAGGACTGTTTTAGTTCAAGGACTGTTTTTATTTGGATGACCGAATGATGCATGGCACCGACATTACATTTACTCGGACTGTTCTACGATATCGTGACATTAGGAACACAACAAGTTTGCCAAATAGTGCCGCGGTGATATATGATTGGTACCATATCGAACGTCTCTATTTGAAAAGCTGAAAGCAATAAAAGTACATGGAAAAGGTAAAAAGAAAATAAGGAGAGAGATGGAGAGGCGACGATGTTAGGTCAATGGTGCGATCACGATCTAGGTTGCGACACGTTGTCCGTGCCTCCATCCTCTCTATCTATCCCTCGATCTCCGCTTTTTCTCCTTGTTTTTCCTCTTCCCTAATACGGTGCCTTACTACTATGTCATCACAGGTATCTTGCAAGGGAAAATTCGATAAAGAATGGTTAAAGAAATTGAAAAAGAAAAACGCTAATTTTGAGATATCACGTCATGATAATTTGGCATGTCGGTGGCCCAGCTCCAACTCTATCTTTTAATTCAAATGACCATGGACGGAACTTATTCACCAACCCCAGCATTTACAGTCCCTACTTTCCATGCGCAAACTTGACGTGCCATTATTAAAAATTAAAGAAGGAAATCGAGTCAACTTTATCTTGCCTTGATAGAATCCCATGTTCACAAGGAGCACGTGTGCTTGTGAGGACGGGGCTCCTCATGTCTATAGATGATTGGAAAAGAGAGCCTGTCTTTTTCTAAGGAAAAAAAGTTGGCCCCCCATTGACTTTTAAAATAGGAAAATAAAAATAAAAGTAAGAAAAAAAAGAAGAAGAAAATTTGATGCCACCAGGAAATATGAACGATGGTGTCCTCTGGCTTGGCAATTGGCATCTGACTCGCTATGCTTTGCGCTTGTTGAGAATGAGATCAGAAAAGTCAGAGCCCCCACTTGCTTCTTTAACATTTTGTGCAGTCATTTTCCATCTTTTATGATTCTTTTATCTCAAACCTTCTTGTTCTTTTTTCAATTTATTTTATTTTTTATTTACACAGCCGCGCGACAGATTGCACGAAATTTCT